>JALRMI010000489.1:0-17829 GCA_026120165.1 Leptosphaerulina australis
TGGCCTGTATGGACCGTTGCGGCCACTGGCAGGTGTTTTTAGATGCTTTTTGTTGTGGTAATTCCAAAAATTTTTCTCTCGCTGTGTGTCGTGTTTTTCGTTGTAAAGGAATTGTAAACGTACTGAAAGCTTCCAGCATTAATTTGGGGTGTTGTCACGTGTGGATACGAACCGACTTTTTAGCCCAATGCGAAATTTGGCACTTGAAACCTACATTCTACTCTCTGCTTCTACCACCAATGGGTGTTTTACCTCCCCTGATCTGAGCTTAGTCCAATCGTTCTCATAGCCCTCCTCAACCTCTGGGTACGGGCCCATTGGTGTGATCGCCAATGGATTGATATCCTTATGACACCTCGTGTACTGGCGCATTCTTAGCTTATACTCTATCTATACTTCTCAGTTCAATACTCACGTTCTTCTTGATGTGCTGAAAGTCAGTCGATTCCTTAAACCCTGTCACATTATGATATAGATTTTTCAGCCAGTTGTTAAGAACTGGATAATCATGCCTGATCGTTCCCAAATTGGTCTTGAAGTGCTGGACGTACACAGTGTCAAACCTTACTACTGTCGGATACGTCAGCAGATCCAGCTCTGTCAGCTTTTCGCCCAAAATATATGGTCCACCGTTGCTTTGTAACAACTTTTCCAGTTTGTTTAGTGCAGCGAACAGTGGAACGATATGCTCGTTATATCCCGCTTGTGTGGTGCTGAAGCCGGCTTTGTAGACGCCATTGCAGATGAGAGACGTGAGCCAAGGAGTGACTTCGTCGATCTTACTCCTAAGTTCTTTAGGATAGAAGTCAATGCTCCTGATGCCTTCATTTTCGATCAGGCTGTTGAAAGCATAAGGCAGCCATCTCAGCATCTCCATGCTCTCGTTATTGATGATACGATTTGTTTTCTTGTCCCATAATAGAGGCACACTGTACTTCCCTCTGTAGGCTGGATCATCACGGAAGTAGATTTGGTGCATGAATCGACTATTGAAGAGGTGATCAGGAGTAGCATTCGGATAAGTTTCATCGAAGCGCCATCCTAGCTCGCCCTTGGGGTAAGGTCGAACGATAGAGGTAGGAAGGAGGTGTTGAAGCTGTTTGATATGTCGGACAAGGTTGATGCGGTGGGCAAAGGGGCAGAAGAGACCTGTTTGTGCTTGTCAGCTCTCTGGACGTATGCCGTATCAAGAGTTGGATCATGCCTATGTATAAATGGTACCTGTTCTTTTCTAGCGGAGACTGCTCTCCTTCGATCATGCCATGCCATCCATCGTCAGTACCATACTTGTGAATATCCATTGTGAGCGAGTTAGAAGACAGAGATTGTTTGATTTGTTGATTGCTATTGTATATATAAATATATATGTAATCAGTACTACAGCACTGTAGGGCGGGGTTTTGCCGGCAAAATTAGTTGATCACGGGCGGCCCCGATGGCGGTGAACGCTTTAGCCCTACTGTTGCATGTAGAGGTATGACTTATCTAAATGAGTGGCGATTTGAGTGAACAAGAGAGTAGGCTGATCAGGCATGGTCTCTGTACTACCATAAAGTTTAGCTCTAAAGCTAGATAGAGAGTGCTTCCTGTCGCTTGCGTACTTCTATTCAAGTTAACTCGCGCTTGTAGATCTTTCAGCTACTTTATGTATTATTCTGGTGATGCGAAGACCATCCACAATCCTCTGCCCATTTGAAAGTTGACAAGGCAGATGTGCATCAATTGTCTCCGATTGTTTACGAACATATTTGCTTGTATTTGACTTTCTCAGCAACATGAGAAGAGAGTTGGAGAAATTGGGCGGCTAATGTTCTTGGATTGGATCGTAGCTACATAACGCTGCTAGCTAAATATGAGAAACATTGCCATTTGACGGTATGACAGGGATTATCTTTGCACAACCTGAGGCTACCAGCTCTGATCGAGTAGAGTGTTTCTGACCTGACTTAACATGGCTTGTGGATGGCAGGGTTCATCACCCGTCTTGTTTCTGTGGTTGACTTTGAGTGGGGTGTGGATTTAGAGAGGGTCGATTACAATGTCGTATGTCGTGGTGTGAAAGTAGTCGTGATGATGCGAATTCTGGACCGACTGAACAGAACGCTCCGTGGGCGATGCTGGGAAATGCTGAAGGCATGCTGAACGCTGAAATAACGAAATGCGCGGGAAAGGGTAGTGGCCAAGTGGTGGAGGTAGGATCGTCAGTCGCGAATATCCAAAGAGGTGGAATTCCAGACTTGGACCCAGTACCCGTCCACTCTGACCATGAATGCAGTGCAAAAAGACAGTACTGAAATACAAAACGCAAGAACAAAGACGGCCCACCCCGTCTTGTCCAGGCGCTACGCGCCATTGGTAACAGGTGGCATGCCTATTCGAGGATCCCCATGAGGTAATGGCGGAACCTTTGGTGGTGCGTGCGCATGTTGACAGCCGTGATGGCAACAAGACACAGGCTGACCCTGTGGCGGATCGTCATAATCACCGTAGTCATCGTAATCGTCTTCCGGATCCAACGAACCGTCATCGCGACGCTCGTAGCCGCCAGATGGAGGGGTTTGAGCGTGCTGCGCATTATTCAGGTTGTTCTGCGCCTTCTTGCTTGCCTTCTTTCCCTTCCGCCCTTTCATCCGTGCCTTCTCCAGTAATCGACGTTTCTCCGCCAGCCGTCGTCGTTCCTTCCTATCCTTCATCTCATATTGCCTAATCAGGGCTTCAGGAGGACGTCCAAAGATGTCTTCGTATTCGCAAAATTCGCAAATCCAAGGCTGGCTGGGAGGGTTATGAAAATTCGCATACTCTTGCTGTGTCCTACGCTTGCGAGCAGCATATGCGTACAATTTCGAAGCACTGCGTCTTGGCTTCCGAGGCGGAGGTGCTTGCTGCGGTGGCTGACCACCCTTCGATAGCGGTGCACCCCTATTTGCTGGTGGATGCACACCATTCATATTCGGACTTGTCTGTGTTCCCTGAGTTGATACAACAGGGGCGTCTGGTCGGATTGGAGGGCGAGCGCGGGCAGTCTGGGGGTGGGGCGGTGGAGGAGCGGTCGTGATGGGATACGCGCCCGGAGGTTGAGGGTACGGCCCGTTTTCCTGGCCGGGCCAAACCATCTTGTTTGCTGAGTCAGAACCGCACGTGAAAGTGAACTGCGTCTTCGTGGCGTTATTCTTCGCAGCTTCCTGTTGGAGCAGACTGACGTTTTCGTTGCCCTGAAGCGGAGGGCTTGCTTGTGCGTTGGCAATGGCTGTGGAGATGATGCCGCTCTGCTCCGAAGGACCTAGAAAATAAATAGTCAGCGCACGGACTCTTCAATTCACGAAGTCAAATTTCCCGAGGTGGCACCGTACGTTTGCTGCTCGCTTTGGCGTTGGCGAGATTGGTTGAATTACCCAATATTCGCCGTTCTGAACGTCCTGAACCAGATCGACCGAAGCGCCCTCTACCTGCTCCTGCAATGCCTGTCCCAGAGTTGTTGTGCTGCGGCGTTGACGGCGTTGACCCATAGCGTGTGATTCCATCATCAATCTCTCCGTTCTCGTGTGTTTGTGCGATGCTCATGCTTGCCACATCTGCCGAGAGTGTCGTGTGATGCGAACTGTTGCTGCCCATATTTGGAATTTTGCGCTTCTTCTTATTGTTCGTATTCTCAAAGGACTCGTAGCCGTCCACTGAAGATGAGGCAGAGCCTGGTTTGTGATAACCTGACGTGGGGATTGCAGTCCTGCCTGGGGCACCCCTACTGTAGTGATAGCTCGGAGAAGGAGGTAGCGGTCCACCCCGCTCGTCCTCGTCCTCTTCACTTTCTACTTCAGAATGAGTGTGGCCACAATGACAAGCATGATGGTCATTCTCGCCTGTTCTCAGTGCCCTGTTGCCACGGTCGCTGGATGTATACGGGAAGTTGAACAACGGACCTGTAGAAGGAGGGTTGTTGGGAAACACTATCGACTCGGCTTGCTCTGGCGACAGTCGTGCACGCAAAGAGCGTGCTGGCAGAGGGCGAATTGGCCTGTCAGGGTACATAGAGGAAGAAGTATCTGGTGAGGTGCGCAGCGGCGAGGAGCGGTTCCACTCGTAGCCTGTGTAAGGGAGAAGCGATGTCAGATATGTAGAGAGAGCAGGGAATAGGCCAGAGCGAAACATGACGAGGGAAGGTACATAAAGTGCAGAATATTGGGATGTGAGAGAGACACAGTGGGGTCCACAGCAACTTCCGGTACTTACCCGCTGTCGCCGCTGCCATGTTGGCAGGTAGTCTGTTGCACCTATCTCAGCCAGATAGGCGTGTCGTCGTCCCTTCCAAGCAACACCAAAAAGATTTGTATGCCGCACCTGCTCTTACACCATTAGCCTCCTTCTCCCATGGCTCAGGACCTTCACACTTGACTGCCATGCGACTGCCAAATGTGCACCAATACCTTCCTTAGGTATGCGATGCGTGTGCTGTGGTCCAGGGGCGTTACGCACCTATATCGAGTGGTTGGTGTGCGTCAGACGAGGGTCGGTAATCGGTACAGTACTGGTGGCAGTTAGCGGATGGCGGAGCCCCTCTTCCTCCGCGGTTGTCTGACTAACAAGATCCAGGTCGACTACAGAGCTGAGTGTGCCAGTTGCCTGTAGTCCAACAAATCCAGAATCAACACTGGAATTGCTCAGGAGAAGTTCCAGGCGTGATGAAGACGTTGATATCCGAGGATGGGTGAGTGCGCTGTCGACGGTGCCAAGAGAAATGGCCACACCCACTCAATGATGTGGCTCGAGGCTCGCCAAACCACGACGCTATGCGCAAACAGGAGAACTAGATTAACAACGAAGCTTCTGTGGAGTGCGATGTGGACGGTGTCTACCGTCAACTTACACCTGCAAGAGTGTTGAAGGAGCACGACGTCGACTTGCATATCACTTGAAATGGCACTAGCGTCCAAAATGGATAAGTACCTCCTGATATTCTACCACCTGACAAATTAAAGCTCGCTGTACTTCCATCAACTTCTTGCCTTAGAGTACAAGAGCCAAACAACTCAGACAGAGAGCAGAGCCTTCTACAATATAGTGCGGTAACTACCAAAATCGAGCAAAGTATCAAGCTAGTAATATCCCTAGGAACGTCAGGTCATATCCAGAATAGCTGTCGTGTGTTGATCTTTGCTTGGAATCACTGGAACTGTGAAACTGTACTGCTGTGCTCCTACGTCACAACAGACTTACAAAGATGGCGTTTTGATGGATTCATTTGAACAATGTTCAAAACAAACACGATGTTCAAGAAAGCTCGATATATGCATTTTGCCTCATGCAACAAGATCACCTGACACTATGTCCCATTTTAGAGATTGGCCTTGACGAGTTTGTCGATGTTGAAGCCAGCCTTCAAGACGCCCATGGAAGGTGCAAAGAAGTATTCTCCACCTTTAAAAGTCACGAAGTCATTGACTGGATTGAGATGCACTGTGTTGGAGCCGATGGTGAACGGGCTTGGATCTCCTGTCCCTTGACCAATAGTGGCATCAAAACCAGATCCCTTTGAGGGGAAGTTTGGATCATTCGCCCAACGGGTCTGGATAAACTTATAGCCGTCCTCAATGGTTGACTGGTATGCTGCAAACAGAAGGCCTCGTCCTTCGTCTGCTCCGCCGCGTTGGAAATCATCGCCATAAGGTATTCCACGGCGCATTATGCGGGATTTGTCAACATTAAATCGGATGTGCGCCTTGCGGATGTGTCCTGCCAGCGGACATACCCCTTTGTTTCCCTTAACGATTTTCGTCTCGGTTTTATCACCGTAGCTGAAATCATTCTTGAGTGCAAGTTCGTGCACATCCGATTTATCATTTGACGTCAGAGGGCAGCCTTCAAGTGCATACGTTAGTAGAAAATCAGAAAATTAAATCAAAGTTACGTACCGCTTGGCCACCTGCCCATGAGCTGCGCGCCGAGGTGTACACCTGATGAGCATCCCGCTTTGAGGAAATTCTCGTTGGTAAAATCTATCCACTTGCCTACGTGCTGCTCAAGTTTACGGAAGACCAGGAAACTGCCATCCTTCATCCACTGAGGTTTTGGTTGGACAAGTATTCCTGACAATGTATTCTCGGCTTTTTCGTGATCACCATTGCGGCCAACAAGAATAACGCCTGGATCCACGGAGTTGCTGGCGTCATCTGGCTGCGTGACACCATCGAGAGCGAAGCCCAGACGGTCCCAGGGACCATTTATTCCAGTGATCTGAGGATGCGATATGCCATCATTGAATCCAAAACTTTCGAATGAATTAGTTGCATTCAGCAAGAAACCGTGGTCAAACTTACTGTTCGTGTCCCGGCTCTTTCTCCCTTTCAAATCCGACCTCTCTGCCGAGTTCAACAACAACCTCGCCACCCGAATTCAACAATAACAACACATTTTTCAACTCATTCTCAACGGTGGCCATCCTGAGACCTGCGACAATCAAGATACCATCAAGGGAGCCACCCCCATTTTTGTTCATCCCCCAGTTGGAGACAGGATCTCCCAATGCTCTTCGCTCATTCTCCTCCTGCATACCAGCAGAAAATGCCGGTGCAGCACCCTTGACTCCTTTGAGGCT
This sequence comes from Leptosphaerulina australis, assembly GCA_026120165.1. Classification (NCBI taxonomy): domain Eukaryota; kingdom Fungi; phylum Ascomycota; class Dothideomycetes; order Pleosporales; family Didymellaceae; genus Leptosphaerulina; species Leptosphaerulina australis. The sequence goes on from JALRMI010000489.1 coordinate 6,590, forward strand.
GGCTCCAAGTGATGACTGAAAATCCCCCAGCTGTATCTGTTAGATTGGAGCAAATACTAATTTCCTGAAAGCACTTACTTTAGTTAGGCCTTTAAAGGTAAAGGCAATGTTGGTTTTCGCTATGTCTCTTGGTACAGGGTCAGTCTTCGTCTTTTCAGCCTTATCCTTATCTGCAGCTATTCCAGCTCGCAAATCCTTGATCTCTCGACCCGTGGCAATTTTTGAGTTGGCTACATTCTGAATATTCTGACAGAATAGTTGAGTAGACCTAATGGTGAAGAACAAAAAAATTTCTGCCTTCTTTGGAAATCCATTAATAAGAATGTCCCCCTGGATACTTCCGAGGTCTTCAACACTGAAAGAGGGTGCCATTTTTTGGTTCAGACTGATAAATATTGAATAGGAGGGGTAACTGAAGGATGGGCTTGAGAGGATGGAGTGATGTGAGAAAGCGTGCTTATATACATATTATGCTAGACTTATGCGGAGGCCGTAACAATCATCTTGTCAGCTCAAGATGGACACAAGCGCCTGTGATGTATGGTACAATATACCGATCATTGTCGTATTAGGCACACCTGAGCAATGCCTGGCCTGGAGGTATGCAGTGCACGTTTGACGGATGTTGACTGATGCAGCCATTCTAGACGGCCAGGCCTTCATACTTCCAGCATGATCTGCATTCATATGACGAATACTGAGGAGAGAATAGCAGCGACAAGCGTAAGTCTGTTCGTGGCTGGCTGTTGCCTCGCAGCTCAGGATCTTTGACCGCCTTCTACAATTCCACAAGATTGCCAGGGAGACTGAGTCTTCAGCGACTACCAGAAGGTTTCCTATTGGTTCCTGGGCCGTATACTACCGGAATTTGGGAGGCTTTGATCTGCCAAGTGGTGCAGTGACTTGGTCTTAAATCAGCTATTACCACTTCCAGCTGACCCTAGGTCTTGCACCAAGAAACCCTAAACAAGCAGAAGGTATCTGCATAACTCAATCTTCCAGTCCTGAAGATGCTACTAAACATGCGCTGGGGCTAACGAAGTACTAGAACACAGGTTTACAAGCAGTACCACAAAGCTGGGCATGAAATTCTTACCACAAGATCTACTTCTTATAGCGCTAATTCCAGAAAGCTGCGGCCATCCATATTTCGGAGCTGATGAATCTTACGAGGTCGTACGCTCTGACGTGCTTACTTTCGATACCATAGCCTGCAAGGTCGATATTTGAGTATTAACGGCGTTACTGAACCCCACTGAGTGCGTCCTATGTTCAAGGATTCCATAGCTGTGATCGCACAATCCATGCAATTTCTCTTCTGTAGAAGAGAGTGCGAGGTGAGGTAAGACAAATGTTCCACTAAAGCCCTCTAGGGGGTTTTTAGCCGATCGGGCTGACCCCTCATTTTCGTACGGTGGGTTGCTTCAGCTTCAAACGCCACAAACTTGAGGAGCAGCTGACAACTCTATTTTGCATAATTGGTCTGTTTACGAAACACCTTCCAGATTTTGAGGTCTTGGCCGTGAAAAAGCCGATGCTTCCGAATAGTACAAGCCAAGATAACGCCACGACGGCTCCCATGTTCTATCACTGCAAATTCACAACAAGCAAACCGAGCTTCTCTGCTTCCTTTCTTGTACACTGACAGGCAGGATAATCCAACCATTGGCTTCTCAGACAAAGGGAAATTCCATCTAGAGGCGTATATGCTTGTCAAGTTTCGATAGCTCAAGAAGGATGCTTCAAGGCAAGGTCAAGGTATGGCAAGACGTTGAGAAAAGATAACCTGTGGTTGCTGATGCAACAATACAATGTAACAGATGCGCTGAACACCCAGGTCTGGCAGATCAGGTATTTCAACATAGCTTGTTCATAGCTGGACGGTACGATTGATCACTTGGTTGCCTGGATGAGGCCTTGGAGAGTTGGGGGGGAATAGGAGGCAGCTCCATAAGCTCATGTCAAGAGTTGTTCTTTGTTATAGAAGCTTGGGGTTGATGTGACACGCAATGGAACAACAAAGCCTGTATAAATGGTTGAACGGGTTTAACTACACACTAAGAACTTAGCAAATTTCATAGCTATTTATCGCAATTGTTAAACATCTCTTGTACTCCCATTGAAGACCACTCCGAGAAACATCAAGTTCTTACTAGATGAGTTTATCATCTCGTCTTATATAGTCTTAGTGTTGGAACCCAAGATGAGGATCGACAATGGCTATGCAAGATGTCGGCTGTATGGTAAGGGATCAACATCAAGACGTATATCGGACCGATGTCCAATGTACCTTCGTGCAATGATGCCCAATGCCCCTTCATACACGGACGACTGGAACATACAGTGGGCATGGGAGATCACGTGACGTCTCTCATCATTCAGATAAAGAGACAACGAGCCAAAGGTAGATGACAATAGAGAATCAATCAATGCATCATCGTTAGACTACTTTTTCCTTTTCACCACTTTAGCACTAGTGCTAAGAGGCCTACCAACACTACCACTATATAATCTATCACTATATAAATACAGGAAAGTCAACTCCTGATCTAAGCCACTGCATCGCCGCAAAATAGTGCTATCTCCATCCTATCGTTGGCTGCCAATTTATTCTTCAGCCCTTGATCCTCTCTTGTTCCTGTGTCTTGCCCTCTACGCAGTATCACGAGAGGCCAAATGGTGGCCGTTATCAACCGTGTAAAAACTGCGCCCCTGTACGCAGTGTCCTCTGTACATGTGTAAAAAAATGGCTAGTAGATTTGCCACTAACCACCCAGACGTCTCGCGCTGATCGCCGTCGCAGGCGTCGCCCTTCTGTACCCCACACGCGAACTCCCCCCTCACCGGCGTTCCTTTCGGACACCAGCTCACAGTACGGCGAAACTGTCCCAGATGATCTGCTGCGAGCTATGCTTGCCGCTGCTGAACAGCCTGCAATTCCCCTCCTGTAGCGACAACCCAACGACGATTACTATAATATCGGCGGTCTACAGGTGCCTTGTTTACAGTGCGACGCACAGCACTGGGAAAATGAGCGGAGGACATCATCTTCCGTAAACAACCCAACACTTACGCTTTGCTGTCGTAACGGCGAGATTCGTCTGCCAGGATTTCAGCAGCTGCCTGCGTTTCTTTACAATATACTGCGTGACACCGACACTGCAGCGCGCCAGTTCGGCAAGGACTTGCGCTCCTACAATGCAGCCTTTGATTTCACTTCGCTCGACTGTACAAGCACAGATCGAGGCGTGCAGGGTACGGGCGTTCAGATGTTTCAAATTCACGGAGCTCTGTACCACTGCAGCGGACCGATAGAAAACCTCTCTGCTAACCCGCTAAAGTACGCACAGTTATACTTCCATGACCTGCAATATGCTGCCAATGCTCGATATCACCGTAATAGCCACCTACGCTTGATATCCTGCGTGGGCTCACCGATATGCTGTACGATATGAACAACCCCTATATAACGATATACCTTACCGCCCGAGAACAGATCAACCGGGGCGCTGCTGATGACCGCGTTTTGCTTACCAGCAATCTTACGCTACGCTTGGAGACAGGTACAGACCGCCGCAGGGAGAACATACCCACCAGCGACGAGCTTGGGCTTGTAATACCGGACGCTGCTGCGGCAGAGACAGCCTGTCCAATCGTTCTTGCAGCCTGCGCATCATCAAGGCTGTATCGAATCAGTGCTGCTCACCCGTCTTATATGCCACTACACTACGTACTCATGTTTCCGCACGGGGACAGCGGCTGGTCTCCTGGCTGGCAGCTCTACAACCCTGACGGGACCCGTCAACGGACGACTGTGACGCAGCAGGAGTATTATCAGTACTATCTGCACCAACGACCTGGCCAGACTACGGTTCCATTTCGGTTTTACAAACTGTTTCAGCAGTACATCGTCGACATCTGGGCTATCTGTGACCAGGCACGCCTTGCCTGGGTACGTGCAAACCAGACTCAACTCCGCGCGGAGCTCTACAGCGGCGTTGCAGACGCCATCAGAGGCGACAACAGCGCCGATGAGGCTCGTATCGGCACCCGCATAGTGCTGCCTTCTTCGTACCTGGGCAGCTCGCGGTTCGTAAGCCAGTGTTACCAAGACTCTATGGCCATCGTTCGCCGCTACGGTCGTCTAACGCTCTTCATCACCCTTACAGCTAGTCCGTATTTGCCGGAGGTCAACCGTGAGCTCGGTGTCGGTGAGACCGGCCTGAACAGACCCGACTTGATATGTCGTGCTTTCAACTTGAAGGTCCAGCAGCTGCTCAGGGACGTCAAAGGCGGCTTGTTTGGTACTCATATTGGACACGTATACATGATTGAGTACCAAAAACGGGGGCTGCCGCACATCCATCTCTTGCTGTTCCTCCCGCCAGAGGACCGCGAGCGCTTTACCGACCCTGTAACTATAGGTTTTTTCGAAATATTAGACCCACCCCGTGACTTGCGGGATGTTCTCGCGCATGGACGTCTTACTATGAGAAATCAACGTTCTGAAGAACAATAGGCAACTGTAGTTACTTCGGAACTAACGAAGCCTCTATTTGACTATCGCGATACTTTTTGGTGTTGCAGTTGCTGCGATGAGCCGTCCTACTGGCCATCGGCTTGCTCCTCCAACGCTGCAGGCAGTACTCGATCGTATAGAGGCCGGCCCCAACAGCAGCCAAATAGAGTTCCAGATAGGAGTACAACCCCAGGAAATTTATCGCAAGACGCAGATATGAGTTATCTGAGCTTCTTCACAAGTATTGGGTGTGGCTGGGTACTATTGTGCCTATAGTGGCATTTCGCCCCTGCATCACGTGGTGGGTCCGGTATTTCGAAAACAACCCATATTGACAGCACGATCCGTGCGGAGATCTCACCCCGGAAGATGACCTTTACGGCGCCCTTACAGACGTCGTGCTGACGTTTATGCTTCATGGTCCTTGCGGTGAGTACAATCCTACTGCGCCGTGCATGGTGCCGCAATCTCACGGTCTGCCGCCGCGGTGCTCTAAGAATTTTCCTAAGCCGTATTGTCCTGCTACAGCTGCTCTTTCGGTTTCAACGGATGCTGAAGTGTACCTTGACTACGGCCTGTTCCTGATCGAAGGGCTGCTCGCAGGGTTTGGTAAATGCCTTGCAGACTTTTCACTGCCTTCTTGCCAGTTTGGCTGGGGCCTACGGGCCCAGAACTAGCTTCTTGCAGCTGAGTTAGCTTACGACGTAGATATGCAGGACAATGAATTCTGGGATGCTTATAACGCTCTCAATCCAGACCGGCGTAACGTCTTCAACACTGTTACAACAGCCGTTGTGGACGACCCTGCTACCGCACACTTCTTTGTGCAGGGCTCAGCAGGCACTGGAAAGACGCGTATTTGGCGCTGCATATGCCCTTACTACCGCTCCTCGGGCCAGGTGGTCTTGTGCGTTGCGTCCCCCAGTATCGCGGCTGTCCTACTGCCTGGCGGTCGGACCGCACACTCCCGTTTTCGGATCCCGCTGGACATCCAGGATGATTCTATCTGCCCTGTTACTCCTGCTTCAGACTTCGGGAGGCTCTTGCAGGAAACTGTCTTGGTTATATGGGACGAAGTGCCTATGCAACATCGTTATTGCTTTGAAGCGGTCTACCGCATGCTTCAAAATGTCCGCAGCTCTACTGCTATATTCGGCAGTCTTCCCCTTATCGCCGGTGGAGACTTTGCACAGATACTTCCTGTCGTCCATCGCGGTCAGCGCTCTGCTGTTGTCGACGCCTGCCTCCAGCAATCCCAACTGATATGGCCGCACCTGACTGTCTTACATCTGCGGCATAATATGCATGTCTTCTCTGGCCAGGACAATACCCGCTTTGCTACTTGGTGCAGGACCCTAACTACACCGCAAACAGACGGCCCTGTTGTTCTTCCTGATTGGATCACTGCTTTCTACAGCCTGCGGGAATTTCTAAATCACGTCTATCCGCAACCGCTCATCTCTCGAGGCGTGGAGGACTTCCAGGCCTTTAGCGGACGAGCTATACTGGCTGTGCGGAATGATACCGTAGCTGCTATTAATGCTGCTATGCTTAAGTCATTCCCTGGGACCGCTACGGAACTGCTTGCTGTAGACTCTGCTGTATTAGATGATGCCTCGACCCAGGATGTTCCTCCTGTAGAGCTACTGCAATCGTTTGAGCCTCCTTCTCTACCACCATCAAAACTACAGCTTAAGGTCGGTGTGCCCGTAATGCTCCTCCGCAATCTATATCCAAGCCAAGGTCTATGTAACTGGCTAATGATCGAAATACCACTACTTGGCGTTTTTATTCCCCATCTATCACAATTTTCCCCACAGTACCACTGGTTTGACTTTGGTTCAGAAATGACCAGAATACCACTGTTTGTGACCAAAATACCACTGTTTCTGACCCAATTGTCATTGTTTAGTTAGCGGGTTCTTCACCCTTACTCAAGTTGCTCTTGGCTGTAGACAAAGACATCAATTTTTATTATAGTGGACAGGTGACATTTTTTGTTATCATGGATTCAAATTTATATTCATGATCTCATCGATCCGCTCGAGCCCTTTTTCTTGATCGCGTTGACAAGGCTGGAGGCGCTTCATTTTGGACACTGCTGTCGTCTTCATCACCACTTCTTACAGGTCTTCTTTTGTTTCCACCTGATGGACTTGTTGTGACACTGATAGTCATGTTTGGAACATAGTTAGATGTTTCAAAAGTAAAGTTGTTGTTTGTCACAGTAGAATCAATATATGTGACCTTTGAAGCAGCTGCATCAACATGTGAGCTGCTACTTCTTTGCTGTTCAAACATATCTAAGGATAGCCTTTCCCTAATTTCCTGGAAAATGTGCTGTTTTGGAGGAGGCTGAGCATCTGAGGTTGGATATTCTATACGTGTCGTCGGTGCCTGCACCGAAGAGGACTGCTCATGTTCACAGTTCCTGCTCCCGTGTAGGGCTCCCCTATCGTTTCGAAACCTTCGGAGTGCGCTTGTATAGCATTGGTTAGCTGCATCAGGGCATGCGATTCGACAATCGAAGGTGGATCGCGTTGAGACGAATATGTCACGCCTGACTGATGCCGGATTCGAGCCTCGTTTTGTCGCTCCTTTTGGCTGCTAGATGAAGCTAGGTTTCCTACTCTCTGTGTCTCTGTTTTACACGTCCTTCGCTACATTCTTTTCTTGGACGGACGACCCCGCAAGGGAGCCTCGGGAGGCGGCTTTGTAACGCCATCGGGTTCGAGATCATCTAGTAAGACTGGTACTAAAGATTACTTATACTGCTCACGATACTCGGATATCTCGTAGAAACGGGCGATATAATCCTCGGGTTTGGCGTTGAAGAATCGGCAGGCAGCAATCGCATGTCTACATGGAATTTTGTGATCCTGGAAAGCAAGGCAAGAACATTTCTGTGCTTTGAGCTGAACAAGACGAGCGTTCCGATCCCTTGGGCTTGCTCGATATACCAGTGCTACCATGTTTTCGCGTTCTTGAGGAATCACAAGGTGTCTGTTACTCTCCTCAAGCTCTTTCCGGGAATATGTAATAGCATAATGAGTGTACACTTCATCTTTCTGGGGCTTATAACGTCTTTCGTAAAACTTCGAAATCACATATATCCATATATGATGAAGTGAATGGAGAATCGGTAGTTTACGAGCATCCTATGTTTGATCTCAGTCTGAATAGAATAATGGGCAGTTCGACGAATTTACATACCATCCATGCACTATTTATCGACTCGGAAATGTTGGAACACGTTTGGCCAAACCGTGGAAAATCGACCAGCGGCGCATAAGATGTTGCATAATGCTTTGTATTAATCTGGCCCAAATAATGGCGTGCAGGAGCAGAAAGAGATTCGATCTGATCAAGGAAAGCTCGAAATTTAGCCTTAGTCTCCACTTGGCAAGCCGTTCTGAATGCTCTCTCAATTCTTCTTCCAAATTCATGCCCAACATTCTCGGCAAGATGTTGCGTGCAGTGATAATGAAAAGCTCTCGGGAGAACCTCTGCCATAGCCGGAACCAGGCCTTTTGCTCGGTCGCTGACGATTGTAAGGTGTTCGAAGTCTTCGCTTTTTTTCTCGGTAGCATGGAAGCTGTCTAGAAAGTATTCCCTGAAACCATCCAAAAAATCGAGCCAAGACTCTTTGGACTCGTTTCGGGCAAATCCCCACATCAAATGGTAGGATCTCCTCATTGGCGTCAAGTGTTGTAAGAATAAGGAGAACCAAGCTCTTACCCGACTTCATATGGGTGCCATCTACACGGATAAACTGTCGGGAATGCCAAAATGCATTGATACAAGCTCTCGGTGCCACGTGGCACCACTCGAAAGATCCATCATCATTCCTTGAGATGGCGGCGTTCGCCTTCGAAGTAGCATAGTTTCCTTGATCGTCCACATCCGCACCAATTTCGGTATTCGTAATGGCCTCGAGGAACGAAAAGATGAGCTGGAACGACTTCGAATTATCCATAAAGTCACTCGTTTGGATCTCCTTCTTTGCGCGCCATGCTTGTTTGTACGATATCTGATTTGAGTGCTGAAGCCTTTCAGCAGTCTGAATTTGGCGCGGCCTCGTTTGAAGATCACTCTTGATCGTATCCCCGTGACTGTGAGCAACGCGCTTTGCAGAATTCGATGCATTCCAATCTTGATGAGAGCTAAAATCGCAAGTATGGGGAATCAAACTGCGAAGCTCAAAACGATCGGTTCGGCTCATGTAAGCAGTTCGGACGAAGAATTTGCAACATGTTTCCTTGCTGGAACGACAAATTGCGTGAAATCTTGTCCGATCGCTGGAGGCTACCTTGAACGAAAGCCTTTGGGTTACCATGACGTGAACAACCGATTCTTTAGCTTCGTCAATTGATTCGAATGTCTGTCCAAGATATAGAGTATCGGGTAAATTCTGGGAATCTGCCATGGTAGTCAACTGTTGTTATTGTTGTTGTTCTTTGAGTGTCAGGTAGAAGGATCTTGTTCTTCACATCATGGCGCGTCAACTTTTTGATCGCGTTCGACGCGTTATGAGCCATCATTGATTCGGTAAGGGCAATCACTGTTGGTGCAGACCGATGGATTTAGTTGGTCCAGAAACAGTGGTATTTTGGTCAAGAACAGTTGTATTTGGGTCAGAAACAGTGGTATTCTGGTCACGAACAGTGGCATTCTGGTCACGAACAATGGTATTCTGGTCATTTCTGAACCAAAGTCAAACCAGTGGTACTGTGGGGAAAATTGTGATAGATGGGGAATAAAAACGCTAAGTAGTGGTATTTCGGTCATTAGCCGTTTGCTTAACGGTATCATACAACATCGCCCTTCACCAGCACCACTCGAGCCTATCGCACCGATCAACCCACCCACCGTCCCTGTGCCGCATGTAGATCGATTTTTTCTACTGGCTTTCTTGTTTTATTGCTTTCTCTTAGGTAGTCATAGTGGAGCTAGAGCCCGAGACCATCTCTCGTGCGGCGGAACGGGCTGAGTGAGATCACGTGCGGCATCAAACTCAGCCATCTGCCCTATTCGATCATCGCCGACTCGAAGTGGCTTGGCTCCTGCGCCTTCCAAAAATGTTATCATACAATGCCTTTGCTTCCTACTTTTCTGCGAGAGATGGTGTGGATCAGACCCCTACTCAAATCCAGCTCAAGCACGTTACCGGTCAACATGACTCTTGTTTCTGTATACATGTACAGGATCCGCTGCCTCACAATCATATAACCAGAGGGGTTCGTCCACATTCTCTGCTCATGGTGGAACTATACAGTTCAAAAACTTCTCCAATCACAGCGATACAGTTACATACCTCTCATAAGCATGCTTATGTAGTTCGACCTATTCTGCTTCTGCACTTGATACAGACTTCTAAAAATAAATAGCTTTGCAGTTCTGTTCAACAATTATCCGCTACTCCATTAGCTTAGGTGAGTTGATAATTGTCATTTTGGCGAAAACGTGCCACAGCGTGCGGATGGTGCATGTGGCGCGGGCCTCAGCATAGCTATCGTTGAAGCATAGAGTTTCAGCCGCACTCAGTCCGCGGAAGAAAATAGGGAACATTAATAGTTTTGCTCTCCGATTTTCTAGACTTAGTAGGTTATCTGCTCCATAAATCACTTCTCACACACCCCTCTTTGTACCATTCGCACTAGCGAGGCCTCGACTGTCTATCATGTACCCATTCGACTATGACAAGGAATCCTACGCCATCTTGGAACAGCCTATGGGAGTGCCACCCGTAAACAACACTCCTTCACGTTGGCCTGTAGCCGGAACAAATCGGGATATTCTGTCGCAGCCTGAACGCAGGAGAAGCCCACATGATAGGCTCGGCATCTACAACACCTTTGTGTTGATTAGCGCTACCTTCCTTATCCTGGCCGCCATTTACTTACTTACCTTGATATGGGTTGGAGCTCTTAGGTGCGCCAAAGGCGATGAACTCCCCATGCTTTGGTCCAAGATCTTGGAACGTCACTGGATACCTCCAACCATCACCGTTTCTTCCGTGGCCATACGTATTGGGGTGGTAGCGCAGCGTGGTGTATCGACCGCCATGTTGGCCGCCGTACTCCTCGAGAGTGTGGGTGTGGGACCTAAAGAATTTGCCTTGTTGTCGATCATCAGGTGCATCAATACCGGACCGATCTCGTTGGCCTCTACCGTTCTAGCTCTTTTCGAAGCCTGTCCGAGCTTGAGTATTCGGCTATCATTGTAGCGGCCGTGCTAAACACTCTCGTTCTACGTTTCACTTCTACGACTCTCATCAGCGACTTCAGATTCGGGCCAGCCAAATTCTGGACGTCGGATATCGCGTTCGAACTCAGCGGGATCTGCATTAGAACCGTCGAAGCAAATCGTGGTATTGATTACTGGAAAACAGGGCAAGCAAGCTATCCATCTTTCGCAGAATAAAGCCTGCCTCCATATGAACACTATCTGTATAATAAACAAGCTAAATCCATCTCTTGAACTACCTTGCTGCACCCCTCCAAATTACTATCAAACTGCTCGTCTAACTACCGCATACTTTTATTTTTTATATCTTATACTGATCCAGATTCTTTACCTTGTGTTGTACCCGTGTAAAGTTGTGGTTTTCTGTCCGTGCCCCCTCTACCGTGTCCGTGCAGTCAACGACCCGAATCAGTCAACGACCCGCGAACACCAAACCACCACATACTTCAGCGCGTCATAACTCCACCAATATGAG
>JALRMI010000048.1:0-111095 GCA_026120165.1 Leptosphaerulina australis
CGTGCAGTAGGAGATTGAAGTTAGGAGGGTTGGTCTCGTGTTTGGTGTTGCGGAAAAGGTCCGTGCTGGTGCGAACAGACTAATTCCCTAGTACTGTACCAGAAAAGTACTGGCCGCATCAGGATTCCTCCACACCCACGTGGAAGTTGGTGAACTGGGTCTCATCCACATTCGCGAAGATGTCTGGTCTCCATCAAGATACGGGCCGCTCTGGAAGCTCGCACTTTTACGTAGGGAGCACGGTTGCTGGTTTTCCGTCTTGTCCTACGTCTAAGATTCCCGATAAAGAAGTATCAACAGCCTCTACTTCGGTCCGTATAGTTCGCATAGCTTTACGGTACGTACGCACGATGCTCTCGCCTGAGAACTTCCTTGGGCGACTCTCGTGCAATATTGCTTTACGGCTCGCTACATCTGAATTAGAAGTTTACTACCCATGCATGCAGCTGCGCACGCATGGCGACATGTCACTATTTCAGGATGCTCCCGTTAGACCACGACGTTGCAAGCAGTGGATGATATGTCGGCTGACGGAAGACAATTAAACGAAATATAACGTGGCAAGGACGAATCAGACAACGTGTCCTGGACCAAGCACTCCGTTACAGCGGCCGTGAAAGGAAATAAACAGTCGTATGTATCAAAATGGGTAGTGAAACCGGGTCGTTATTGGCGCATCATCAGTTCAGCAATGAAACATTGGTTGAACGAGTGATCAGAGACGAGGTGCCAGAGCTGAGGGTTACCTGAACTGCGTAGGTTCAGAACCAAAGCCAGAGCAGTGAAAGGGCCAGAGCTACGAGCCGCTCACATAGCTTTGCCTCCTCGCCTTGGTTCTTTGGAGGGGGGGAGTTATGTGAATATTATTTATACTAATCACCTCTGAGATAGCGAGTGGCATCGATTCTTATTTTGATATCATGTTGCGAAAACCGATGGTTTTGGTGACGTAGGAATAATGGAAGACAATTAGTATGAACCAATCTTATATTGTGCGCACTGAACAGAAGGCGCACTTGACACTTCCCCGAACATCAGAGCCGTGCCGTGATGCTTCTTTGCCCACTTTGTACAATTATGGTGCTCACAGCTTAATAAGAGTGTTAAGCTTGTACAAAGATACCGTAAACTGTAACACGTAACATGAGATGCGCGTGAAATATTAAAGACATGCATATGGCCTTTCAACACTAGTGGAAGGTCCAGAGAAGACAGATCATTGCTTGCATCATCACCAGGTTTGAAATGTGCGTTCCTTTCCACAGCACACCAATGATTGCTACGGCAAAGGCCCTCGCGCATGTATTGATGCATGTTGAGAGAGGCTCTGGCATAAATTATCCAGAAGAACCCTTGAAAAGTTGTAGATGAGCTCTTTTAGCATGATAAGAGGATTTTCAGAAAAAGGGAATCTTGTATCAGCCTTGTCAATGTCAGTTTTGCTGCATAGCCTCTCAGGTACTATATCAGGCTCTCAAGAGAGGCCTGTTTGTTTTGGGTTGGACTGAAGAGGCATTATCCATTTCGCTGAAAGTTTGTCAGGATGGGGGTTCAACCCAATGCCAATGTGCCTGAATGAGCAGCGAGCAGCCTTTTACCCAAGGTTATGCACAACAGCGACCTTTGCAAAATGAATCGTGACATCCTGTCCATTCAAGCTGCTGAGCGCGTTTATGATTGTAAAGTTGCCGAGGTTGATGTCACCCTTCGTTAAAATGATGAGCTTGATGGTGATGTATCACTGGTGGCTCACGTGCAAAGATAGAGAGTGCTTTGTAATTAGTTTCTCGAAGCATGGCCTGTTGTAGCTGGAGTACGTAGAAAGCAGCAAAGTGTATGTGAACTCATTAATTTTAAGTATTTACCTAGCCTAGGGTCGTGGGCTTGTTATCAGCCTATGATGGGTGCTAGATAGAGCCTGTTCCTAGTTCGTGAAAACCATATGCCTAGATTTGAAGTGAGCCGGCATTGGAAACAGTCCACTCGAAAGAGAAAGCTTAGGTGATGATTGCTTAAGAAGTTTCGCCCGTGAACGAGCCAAAACAAGGGTTGAAATCTTGGCTGAAGACTCTAGATTCTGCAAACTAAGGCTAACTGCAGGAGTAAGAGAACGCCGCAGCAGCGGCTGTGTTGATAGCATCTTTATTGTGCTTTTGATGCTACCGATAGGTGCTGCAGTGGCTGTACAGCGAGACGTTGATGCTGTGAGTGAAATGGTGAAGGCATTTTTGACTGGTCTATACTGGCATTGATACCATTAGCAAATAGACTAAGTAGCCTATCACACTTCAACGCCGTTATCTACTTCCCCGCGAGGGGTCTTTGTTGAAACAAGGGCCTGGGAGCCACTTAACACAAAAATTGAGCCAGGGGTAAGTTGGCAGTTCAAAACTCTGGACTTTGGCACTGTGAGAACGTACTAGGGCCGCTCAGTGGCTTTTGCAATTGTTCAAGTCTATCGTTATGATGATAGGTACTGCACCACCCCTGCTTATTTCATGCAGGGTGGTTCGGTGGGATTCAGGGTACTCATTATCAGTGTCCCATTATTATGAATGTGGAGGACGAAGCATTCATTGTATGTACAGATGAGGTGAGGACGATTTCATCTAGTGAGTTGCTGGGTGATCGACGCTGGCAAGAGGAGCAGAGACGATCACATGCAAAAAGGTTCGCTGACAGAGTCTTAAAAGATACTGGCGAAGGTGGAGAGTTGACTAGCAGAAAACACACTCCTTCTGCGATCTCAAAGAACATAAACAAACCAGCTGCTGCCCAGCTCATGGCAATCAGTTTCTTGCGCTTTGTGACAGCGAGCTCTTCTCCCCCACCTATAACTGGGTGCTGGCTTGTGTCACGTGATGGCATTGGCCTGTATTTTAGCACATAGTTCGATTAGCACAGTGAACGTAGTGGTGGAGGGAAAGCGTTAGCTTTGGTGTGGGCGCTGCTTCGATAAATGGAATCCTCGAGCATGACGGCTGGCGATTTCACGGTTGGCCGTGCCATGCGGTACCGGTAGCTAATCTGTGTTTGTTCGGTGCAAGGCCTCGGAAAGCTCGATGGAGATGACAGAGTGACGGTGCCGGATGAAGTCGTCGGTCAGCCTCTTTGGTGCCGCACTAGTTTGACTAGCGTCCTTCACAGGCTGGAGGCTTTTGCACCGTGAGTTTTATAACGAACTTTTTACACGGCTATCGTGCTGGGCAATTTAATTGAGTATACTTTACTTGAGGCATCCGCTTCGTACTCACAAATAACGTCTGTTGAAAGCTGACAGAATAAGGGATAAACGGCTAGTGCGCTAGACAATCTTAGCTGATAGCTCTGCACGTGTAAGCGCGTCACCTTGATTGTCGATCTCCAAACCACCTCACTCCATTTGGCATCTCGCTTACGATCTCGCGTTGTATCACCTCGCCAAAGGTTCCAATAACTCAATTGTAATCCAGGTCTTGCATTGACTGCGGGCAGCAATCATTGTCGACGTCTACTAGGGCTGAGGACTTCGACCCGTCTGCAGGGCACTGTGGTTGATTTCCAGCGTCTCAGCCACATCGGCCATAGCTGGAAGAGCCGTGTTCATTCTTTCGCTGCACTCCTCGAGCAAAAGCATTTCGACGGGTCTTTCAACTTTTACTCTCACTGCCCGATAGAACAGGTGCCGTCTCCGCGTCTACTTGCTGCATTGTTACAATCCTGCATCTTCCGCCGGATGCCGCAATATATTTCAGCCGCCTGCTCAGAGTCTCCACACTTCCACTTCTGATCCTCGTCGAAAGAGCTTGGTGCATATCAGGAGCCATGGCGAAAAAATCCACATACTCAAAAAAGGACAAGTCACGGCCACGCAACAATGAAGACTCGACAGTAGATGACGAGGACGGGAGTCGCAAGCGACGGAAAACCGACAGCCCTAGCGAAACGAGCAGTTTTGTATCCGTGCCCACAATCTCATCGACAGCGTCAAGTATTCGAGCCAAAGGCTCTGCTGTGTTCAAGAAAACATCGCAGCTTTTCAGTGGCCCTGTCTCTATTCCGCAAGACGACGGAGATGTCGAAGTCACGCCAAAGACACGCAAATCCTTGTCAGGATTATTCGACAAGGCTTTGCATGGGCGTGCGCAACCGCAAAAGCCTAAGCAACCAATCATCCATGGAAGTAGGGAGGAGTTTGTTGGAACGATGCAAGTCCGGCAGAGGGAATCCCACACCACGCAATTGAGCGGCTATCTTCCAACGCCACCCTCAGAGGTTCAGAGATTTCGCAGCAGTGGCACAGCCAGCAGTAATTCAAGCGGACTCGATCTGAAAACAAGGCCGGCAACAACATCTACTGCACACGAAATGTCCTCAGATGTGGCAGGTCTTGACAGAAAACGCAGCAAAACCAAACAGCAGAGACAGCCTTATGTCCCCAAGGCCTACACAGCTGAAACAACGCCACACCCGGGTGCAGACTTGTTTGGCGATCGATTACTGAAGAGATCGAAGGAAGTCCAATTGTAAGTCTTTCTTGCTCGCACTCCGCTCCGACTAACTCTCTGGCTTTTCAGATGGACAATGAACCAGTCCAAATCGCCCTTCCTACGTCTTCCAAAAGAGGTTCGTACACAAATATACGAATACACTTTGGGGGGCAATACCATCATTATCGGCTACGAAACCTATCGCACTGTGGAGAACGCCCCTGAATCCGATAGGGTTATCCCAATGTTCAAGTATTGCTGCGCCGTATACAGCCAGCGCGATGTCAATCCGTTCCAGAAGCAGCTGCCCTTCATCAATGTTACGTACAATTTTACCCCACTTAATAACATCTGCCGGCAGCTTTACAACGAAACAGCAACGTTGCCCTACACGCTAAACACACTCGCATTTTCGACACACAACACTATGTTCAACTTCCTTTTTCTGGAGCAGCGACTATCTCGTGAACAGCGGGACGCAATCAAATCGATTACGCTGCAAGACGCACTGCCAATGTCGAACCTGCTTACCTTTATGCAAAACTTGCAGAGGGTCGTGCTTGTCGATGATCTAGCGGGGAACGCAAAGGGCACCTACAAAGTCATTCGTGTCAAGGGCAAGACGCCAAAACTGCTGAATACAAGGCATGTCTGGGGAGGATAGACTCCGAAGCGATACATTCACCATTACAGCATCTGAATAGGCGTTCGGAGGCATCGGGATTGGGATATACCAAACGAAGTAAAACTATGAGGAATCTAGCGCTATCGTATTCATACGATGGAGCGCTCTGCTTATCAAGTTTCCTCGAAAGTTCTTTACAACAGCAATACCGTTATATCGGCTGCTAGAGGCACCCCAGTGATTCAGCACAAGGCGCATATGACAACGTCCATGTACATGGTGCATATCGCAGCCCAGCATTGCAACAGTATATTCCACAAAACCGATGTTGCGATATTGAGTTTTGAGAGCTCTGCAGGGATTCGGACAACTTGTGACATCCCATGCAGACATCTCAACCGTAACGCATACTTTTTACCCGCGCCCTTTGCCCACTCTTGTTCTTGTATCACGAATGATGATGCCCAGGATACCGACGTTTACTATAAAGAACACAATGCCTGAAAGCCAGAGCCCTGGTACGAATGTCGAAAGACCGTTGAACTCTAGCTGGAACCCTTGCTGCAGCCATGCCGCCTGCCCTACGATCCAAGCGGCAAGTGCAGAAAGCCCAACGACGCGAGATCGAAGAAGTGTTGCGTCGGGCAGATAGTATGGCAGGAACATCATGTACCATAAGAAATACTACGATATGGTCAGTAAGCTTCAAGTACATACAACTCGGGCATGAAAAAGGCTTACTTGACTTGTGCACACTTTGTTGAAAGTTACGAACGCAAAAGTCTGCGCTAACATCGTAGAAGGAAGGTCTTTCTTTGCTAGCGCCAGAGGAATCATGATGGTGCTGAGAAGCAGCTGAGGAACGAAAGCGAGGCGTTCCAGTTCGAAAGTTAATGGACTACCTCTTGGCGATGAATTGAGGTAGAGAAGCGTGTTGTAAGGCGAAAAGTTGTGACGGTGATCGATTCGAGATAAATGGTAAAAGTAGCTGTGCTCAAGGAACGGCCAGCCGTATAACTGGTACATAGCAGCATTCAAGGCCACGAATGTGATGACGCTTGTTATGGCGAGCGTGACACGTTGGGGGTTTATGAACTTTAGAATCTGATCAAGCATCGACCCTTGCGTCTTGCTCTTCAAGAACTTCTCTGTCTCGGTGTTCGCGTCATCAAGCCACCAAACAATCGATGCAGCGTAAATGAACGGATAGATCTTGAAATGCACTGCAAATCCTAGCAGTATACCTGCAAGCACTACTCTCTTAGCCAGTACCGCCCAAAGCAGTGCTGTAACAAACACACCCAACAGCCCCTCCGAACTGCCTCTTGTACTGATCGTTGCGATCATGGGGTTTAGCAGCCAGATACTTGCAAATTTGAGTGCTCTCTCTTTCTCTAGCCCCCTGTACTCTCTCAAAATCCGATACATCATCCAACCTGCAACAACATCACCAACAGCAAATAGTATTTTGCCAGAGGAGAACCAGAAGGTACCGGGCCATGTCGTGGGATAGATGAGCCAGGCAAGTAAGGGGGTATACCTGTACGTATCTCGCGCATAAGGTGATTGGTTATGACTGATGAATCGTGCTGCATCAGTAAAGACAAAATAGTCAATATCCGTGTATTTCATAGGCGAATTTGCATCTTGCCAAAGCCCGTACAGTAAGAACACGATACGAAGGAGTGTAGCTGTTGTGAAAACCAATGGAACATTGCGGAAAGGGGGTTCGAACACCATACTGGGTAAAGAGTGAACTGATTTCCACTACCTGCAGGTATGGCAATTGTGAAGAAAGGAGGAGCACAATGCTCACCGGAGGGTAATGCTTGGAGGTATTTAGAGGTCTCACGGCTCACGTCAAACATCAGCACCCGCAACAACAGCGTTCGCAGCCGAATTTGTCTAATCCTAATACAGCTAGTACCCACGTGCTATCGTGTCTGCACCGTTTGCTCGTCATCTCTGCTGAGCTTTCGACAGTGCCAACAAAACAAGCCAATGAACCAAAACAAACGCAAGAGAGACGACATTATGGCGGATTCAGGCAAGCCTGAGCAGCCTACAGGCCCATTTATCGCTATGTTCGAAGGCTTCCGAAAAGAGTTGGATGAGCATCACGATCGACGCGAGAGGATTATCAAAGCATCTCGAGACATCACCGCGTCGAGTAAGAAAATGTAACAAAAGCTACACATCCTTATATGGCAACTGCTAATAGTGTCCTAGTATCTTCACACTCCAAAGGTCTACCAAGCCACCGCACTGACCCCAGCTGCCCTATTCTAACATGAAGCAGAGTCCGGACTGTAGGCCAGTCAGTCCCTCCATTCGTTACAAAATCAAATGCACAATACTGGGAGACAATTCAAAAGCAATACTCGACCATAGCTTCAGACCTGCAATCATTAAACGCGCACCGTTATGCGCATAATATCACAGGCGGCAACCAGGAATTCATTGAAGCCCTCTCTTTCCACCACTATCTGGAAACGCAAAGCCTGATCTCATACGAAGAGGCGAAGGCTAAGATTTCTTCTTTGAGTAGGGGTGAAGGTGTAGCAGAGGGTGCTGTCGTGCCACTGAGTCCTGAGGACTACATCCTCGGAATCTGTGATATGACTGGAGAATTGATGCGATTCAGCGTTACTTCCATGGCGACCAATGGCAAACTCCCCACTGGCCGAGTCAAAACCACTCCCACCTCCAAGTCATCGGTTGTAGCAGAAGACGCAGATAAGATGGACATTGATTCTCAGACAACCACGACTGCCGATGGTCAGAAGCCAAGGACTGTGCTAGATGACTTACGCACAATTAGACTACAACTCGAGATGTTCGAGGCGCCGGGCGGACCTAAGTGGGTTAGCGAGCTGGAGACAAAGAAGATGCCGGTTCTGCGCGAATGTGTCGACAAGGTGGAAAAGGCGCTGTATGGACTCACAGTACGGGGGTCGGAGAGACCGAAGGGGTGGATGCCGGATGTGAGCAGTGACCGAAGGGCAGAGGTAGAAAGCTATTAGGTGTCAGATTGTGCTGATATGTAAATGCCTACCAATGGCACACAGACTACCTCTAATTCATGACGCTTTTGCCCGTTCTAATGACTGTGACTGTCTTGAAGAGCTTGAACGGCTGGACAACAAGACTGAAGCTGGACGAACTCGGAGACATTCATGTGATTCGTATACAGAAAGGCTGAAACGCTATCATAGCCTGTAAGAACATAAAAGTTGTCCAACCCCAATTCCCATCTTCATTCACCAAATTCTGTCTCCTCATTGGTATGCGTCCCCTATTCCTCCCCTAACCTGTACGTGATGCATACAATGGTATATGTTCGGTACATCTCTACCCGATTCTACGCCCTATTACTACTCCCCTATGCAATCCAATTGCGCCCACGATTGTCATGATGGATCCAGCTCCGAAGTGCAAGCCGAGAGACATTCAGGCCATTCATGATATCGGTTACCCATCCTAGCAGCAGCGCCACGGGAATTGCATGGCGCGTCTAGTGAGTCTCGTCGCGGATGAGAGCAACGATCATACTGTACAGGTAGAAGAAGAACATCAACAAGTGGAAACCCAGCTTGATGAACGATTCCTGGATAGTGTCAGTACACTGACTCCAGAATGCCATCTAGCGTAGACCGTGGTCTATACGCTGATTGCTCGAAACTTACCTTCTTATGAATATTCAGCTTCCTGAAGATTTCTGTCGCATCGAGCAAGTGGTTCTTCTCGAAGATCCTGTCATCTATCAGCATATCCTTCTATCCCACATTCAACGCGTGCACGTACTTCTTGCCGTTCCATGCCAGGAGGGGCAGGTTCAAGATGAGCGCAACCCAGTACCCATTGATGAGGAACAGAAAAGTCAGAAAAGCGTGGACAGCGGCTTCGGGGATGATGTAGGTGTTGAGGCGGTTGCAGAGGTCAATGGGATTAATGTAATCACTGGCGCAAAATTAGCATGTGCTTGCATCTAAAAGCACCTCAAGCACAACTCGAGCAATTTCAGAAACGAGGCCCTGAAGCATTGGGACTTACCATTCCAAATCGCTGTACATAATGGTGAAGAAGACCTGTAGGAACAGATTGACGGCGTTTATCAACACCGCCAACAGATACAACCATGCTTCGCCAGTCATTGTGAGAGTTTTGTGTGCAGCGCAACACAGGGATCGGTACGTTGAGGTTGGACGGGAGAAGGCAATACAGCCTTTGAGTTCCGCAGTGTTGCGAGTGCGAGTGAGGTGTGGTTGTGGAGCGGTGCGGTCGTGTGTTTGCAGGCTATCTGAACTGGGCGGGCTAGACGCGGAAAGCTAGCTCGTGCGCGGCGGGGCGTGGGAAAGCTGGAGGTCCTAATGACGTAGCACGCAACGACTGTAATCAGAAAGCACGGGTGTAACGAGATGCAAAGATGTCTTGTGGAGAAGAGGCCAAGCTGTCAGTAAGCAGGCAGTGATATTCTCTGGATGACGTTTGCAGAAACAGGTGCTTCTTGCCTTGCCCTGGTTGAGGTCAAGGCGTGCTCGCTTACTGCTGTGCGTCTCTAGCGGCGAAGCCAACCCGAACAAGGCGGGAGCACATGTGAAAGGCACAATATAAGTCGAAGTTACTGTATCTTGTCATAGCCTTGCAAAGTTGGAGATAAGGTCTGCATTGGGAGAATATATGCAGCAGCCGACATGGGTATGTTTTGTGGAAAGCATGTATGATCTATTGAACACGACTTGCGCCATGTTTATCCCTACTACCACCGATGGATGAACCTGCAGAGCCATTCTTCCTATTGATGTACTCAGCATGCCTCTCGTGCTTGGGACCTGGTCATCAAACTCGTAGTCTGAGGCACCTCCACTGTCTCATCACTGGTTGGTTATCGCCCGCCTGTCCGTCTTCCCTTGCTCCACTAGCTGTCACGACGCCAGTGTCTCCACACCGGCATCCGTTCAGTGAAACCTGGAGTCAATGAATATACATTCTTCTGTCATGTAGAGTATTTGTAAATTGGTCATGCTGCTGCAGTCGCCTCACCGTTCGCCGCTGCAACCCTTGGGACAGGGCCACCAGGCGAGTTGGGCAACCTTGCAGTGAGCACTTCAACACCATCTTCCGTGACAAGCAGGGTGTGTTCTATGGGGAGTCAGTAGCCGTTTCAAAAAAAAATCCAAGATTGACATACCGAACTGAGCAGTCAACGAGCCATCTTGGGTGGTGCTAGTCCAGTCGTCCGGCCATGTCTTGTCCCTGTACGATCCAATACTGATCATCGGCTCGATGGTAAAGCACATTCCAGGCTTCGCTTGGCCAATAGCCTTGTTTTTTGCGTAATGAGGAACGTTGGGAGCGCAGTGGAAGAGCTGGTTAATACCGTGACCACAGTATGTCCTGATGACGCCGCAGTTCTGGCTCTTGGCGTGCTTCTCGATAACGTTGCCGTACTCGCGGAAGAGCGTGCCAGGCTTCACGAGGGCAATAGCCTGATCCAAGCACTCCCTTGCGGTCTCCGTCACGCGTACTGCATCTGGGTTTGCCAATGCCTTGTCGCCAATGTAGTATGTCTCGTTCAGGTCGCCGTGGAAACCACCGTGATAGAGAGTCACGTCGATGTTGAGGATGTCTCCATCCTTGAGTACTCGCTGATCGGGGATGCCGTGGCAGATAACCTCGTTCACTGATGTGCACACTGACTTGGGGAAGTGGCAGTAATTGAGGGGCGATGGGTATGACTATTTGACGTTAGCTAATTTCGCTATGCATACGAAACACATCTCTTACGTCGCGCTCCATGCAAGCATTGTGGACGATCTCGTCAATGTAGTCGGTTGTTACACCAGGCTTTGCCGCCGCTGCCGCAATGTCCAGAACCTCGCGCGCCAGTCGGCACACCTTGCGCATACCATCCTGCTCTTCCTTCGTAAGAATGGCGATCTTGTTCCTGTTGACGAAGATCTGTTCTGAGCGAGGTATGCCGTCTTTCGAGTAATCTGGGAGCTTAATGCCCTTCTTCACCTCGCGCTTCGGTGAAAGTGGGTATACGGGTCGCAAAGTACCGGTGTAGGGGAACGTAGGGAATGGGTTGAAGTGCCCGGTTGCTGGATCCGGTTTAGAAACTACTTTGGGCGTGAAAATATTGGAGAGAATACCGTTTTGCGACTTGTGCTGTTTCTTGTGCTCGGCCTATAACCATATCAGATTCTTGGTTCAGCATAGACAGTTCATGGAAGTGCATACCCAGTTACGCTTGAAGCAGTCTTGTGAGCAAAAATAGCTCTCTTTCCCCAGTTTCTGGCAATTTGGGCATTGCAGTGAGCCAGCATCATTATCGCAGTCTGTGCCAGCGCACTTGCGAGAGTTGTCTCCAGCCATATTATGAAAGAGTTAGACTGCAGAGGTTTATGACGAAGGTGTAGGTACTGTGGCGGCAATCCAAGATCGAGGGTGATTATATAGCGCTCTCAAAAGCGTAAACAACGAATGCCGTTACTCCGCGCCAAAAAGACGTTTAATATGCACCACTGTTCCAACACCGAGACTTTTAATCGGCGTTCGGCAGCCAGACAAGGGTCCAGCCCTAGAGAGTGCAGATCGTTCGATGCTGACTAACTAGTGCATCTAAACTGCTCTTACCTTTTGCGGCGAGTCTTGTATCATCTTTGCTCAGTCAAATCGCTGCTGAGAAATCCTGTTCATTTCCTTAAACTTCACTGTATATAGTTGCACCATTGCAGCTCTCAGTAGCGTATATACGGCGTTTGCATGCAAATTCTAGAGCTCTTACAATTTCCATCACGCCAATTGCACTGTTCGCCTTCCCGCCCATTCGGTTGAGTAAAGGCTCACACGACCACCTCAAATTTCTTTTGCGGCAACACTCACAACAATCATGAAGACTGTTGTTGTGGGAGCCGGTCCCGTCGGCGCCCTCGCTGCTCTATACGCTGCCGTACGAGGACACGATGTAGAAATCTACGAGTTGAGGCCAGGTGCGTTCCAATGAACCTGGCTTTTAGCACGTGCTAACTTTGCGTGGGTGTGAAGATATTCGAGATCCATCAACTATTCCATTGAACACCAAATCAATTAACCTCGCTCTCTCTGAGCGCGGCATAAACTCTCTGCGGCAGACTGGGCTATCAGACCTTACAGCTGCTGTCCTTGCGAACACTGTGCCTATGCATGGCCGTATGATCCATGTTAGAACGAAGGGCGGGTACAAGCGTGAGGCACAGCAGTATGATGCACACGGCCGCGTAAGTTTCTTATAGAAGTCTCTCACACCTCTAGCTGAGCATGAGTAGGACCTATTGGCTATGGATCGAACACAGCTGAACAGGGTGCTCATTGACCATTTAGAGGCAATGCCAAATGTCAAGTTCTTCTTCAAACACAAGATGATTGGTGTGGATTTCAAGAAGAAGTCTGCATGGTTTGAGAACCGTACTGACAAGAAGGATCTTTTGACTCAAGGGCCAGAATTCAAGTTGACTTTTGACCTACTCATTGGCGCTGATGGAGCCCATTCGGCTGTGCGGAATCACTTGATGAAGGTCGTCCCCATGACATATCAACAAGAATACATCGACAAACTCTGGTGCCAATTTGGTGTTCCCACATCACCTGATGGAGGCTTTCGGATACCACCGAACTATTTACACATCTGGCCAGCAGACGAGTCCATGTTCATTGCGATCCCTAACAAAGACAAGACCTTCACATCAACTCTTTTCATGTCCAAAGAAGGCTTTGAAGCACTAGAAGCGTCTGGGCAGGTTGTCCAATACTTCAAAGAAAATTTCCCCACTGTAGTACCCGACCTAATCACCGAAGACGACCTGGAAAAGCAGTTCACCAACAACGAACACCTCCCACTAATCTCCATAAAATGCACACCTTATCACTACGGCTCAGCTGGTGTAATTGTCGGGGACGCTGCCCATGCTATGGTCCCTTTTTACGGTCAAGGCATGAACGCCGGACTCGAGGACGTCCGTGTACTCTTCGAATTTCTCGACAAGTATCCTGAGGACCGTACAAAAGCGCTCAATGAATACACGAAACAGCGCACGCCGGATGCACAAACCATCAACGATCTCGCCCTGGGTAATTACCGGGAGATGGCGTCAGACGTCAAGAAGCCACTGTATTTACTTCGCAAGTGGGTCGAGGAGATGTTGTATATCCATTTTCCAGGCTTGGGGTGGGCAACACAGTACTCGCGTGTTACATTCAGCAACATGAGGTATTCAGAGGTCTACCAAGCTTCACAGAGGCAGGCAAGGATATTGAACGGCAGCGTTGGGCTTGCACTGGCCACAATAGTAGGAACCGGTGTTTTGTTTGCTGGGAATGGGGGTTTGCAGAGAGTAAAGATGGGAATATTGAGGGGGGTATGTCTGGCTGCACAGGGAGCTCAAAGAGTGATCCAGGGCTGAAAGTGCTCGATCATATGCAGTAAAATAACTTGTACGATATATAGGATACCACGGTAGTAGAGCTTCATGCGGACAAACTAGCGAAACCACTCTAAAACACATGTTGAACGAAGAAAACAAGTTGTGAAGACCTCAACTCTTCATTTTCTCGTCATTCGGCAATTTTACCAAAGCGCAGTTTCCCTTCCTCTTCAACTTCTGTGTGCATAGTAACCACGGCAATCGTCTGCTCCATTTCCTCTTTCTTACTCGACTAGCTCCTAACCGCCAGTCACTCAAGGCAGCAACAACTCCTGTATCCTTGTTTCAAGCCTAGTCTCCCCTGATGCCACTACTCCTGCTTCTCTGGTTTATTGTCCCATTAACATTCAATGGAAAGACGGCAAGCCGCTTAACAGCATCACAGAGTGTATGTCCAACCACAACACCCATCTCACTTGTCTTCTGATCTTGGACAAGGATATCATTAGCCAGTCGTCCATGGGTTCAGTGATGCCTGCTCCATCGACCGCTGCACGGGTTACATCCGACTTTGCAGGAAATGCTGGCCAGCACCATATAGAATGGGATTTGGCTAATACGATTCACAGATAGAATTGGAACCTTCAATGTTTGTGTGATCAAAGCACAAGCTGCTCTTCGCGGGAGATGAGCCATGACCCAAACCAGAGGAGAACCATAGTTGCGAAGATGGCAGAGGATAGAGAGCCAAAGACCTATCTGGGTTTGGCAGACCAATTTATGTCGACGTTGGCAGCGTTGATGTAAACAATTTGCATTGTTGACAGAAGCGATCTTCGAAGTCAGATATCGCGCTGAAATTATGTCAACAAGATGAAGCCTTGATTCATCGGCGAGTAAATCACAGCGGAATTTAAACCGAGACTTGTTTCGTGTTGAACTTTTCATGGATTAAGAAAGTTACAATGTGTGGTGCGTAATTATGGATAGCCGTCTAAGATAAGTAGAAAAACTTAATATTGGTCGTGACAACGCTCAAAGATATGACCTTGAACTACAGTTGTTCACCCTGTACAATTATGTCCCTGTCAGGTGATCAGTACTAATATCCATGGTTGTGCGTGCACCGTTGAATCGAATTTCATAGAACACACTTGATGAGGGCGGTTGTGCATCCGATAAGGTCTTGTTGAGGTCCAACTGGAGTTGAGGGAGCCATCTTGGTCTTCATTGTTACCCGATTTGCACTGACTACAGATTAGCTACATGCTTGTAACGATCCATCGTGAGAGATGCGGCTTTTATGAGTGCTTGAAACCCATGCCTATTGCCGTTGAACACTTCAATACACTAATACTATCTATTTCACTTGCAATATACTTCAATGCTCGTTAAAGCTAGTTCACTCGACCATGTGCTCGAGCGGGTAACTGCTTAAACGGGTAGTATGCTGGCGATTAGGTCAAAACATGGAGACTGCGTGGTACCACAAAAAGTTTAGTCATGACGATGCCTAGTTAGAATGCTCATGCGGCCGTGCAAAAACTCCAGAGCACATCGTCTTCTGCCGCAAGACCACTGCCGCTGCCATATTTCGCAAATGGCCGCAAAGACCAATGACTCCTCCAAGTACCACGAAGGAGGGTATAAATTATCTGGACGACTTGCTCAGCCAACCGCGAGACTTTGAGGCTTTCCTCAAAATTACCAAATTTTACTCCGACATCTGTAGGCGGTGAAAACTGAGTATTTAAACACTCACTACCATTCCAGAACGCACTCTGCTTTTTGCTGGAATATGATTTATTCGGTTATAAAGCCGAGAGGATAAGAGGCAGCCAATGCCCCTACTGACAGTATTATACACCTCGAGCCACGGCTCCCTGCTCTGAGGCTCGGCAGCTCATGACCTTTGTATCTTCAACTGGCGGAATTTACTTACGAGATAGACGCCAACTAGCGCGCAACCAATAAATTTGAACAGGTCATCTCAGGCAGTGTGACATAAGTTCCGAGCTTGACCCGTCCACATACCCTGTGGGAGGGTTTTTTTTAGATAGGACGTTAAATAATTCAAATCAAATCAAATGCTTAAACGGGTAGGCTTTTACAAGGCAGACTAACGAAACATCGCATATAATGATAAGAGACAGGTACCAGAAGCAAAATGCTATGCCCCTAGTTTGGGCTGGAGCTATGATGCACTGAAGCTCTTCTCCTAAAATGCAGAGACGGACAACTGCAGACCGCGAATACGCCTAGAGATGCAAGTTTTGCAAACGCAAAAAATATGTAACAGAAATTGTAAATTTAGGCAGAGACGCAGTGATGCCGCCCTTCTGCGTGTCGAACCATGGCATGTCCTCTCGGATGAGCACATCGAAGGTACTGGTCACAACCATGCAAAATCTTGTAGCTTCGTTAAGCAGCCCACCACCATCAATCTTGCTAGCGCCGTTATTCGAATACGCAACTAGAATGAGGATGTAAACAGTTAGGAGTGGGTGGAATAACAGCAGCAACAACCGTGTTTTGAAGCGTGCTGATCGGTGTCACAATGCGACCAGTTGTGGTACAGCCAAAGAGAGCCTTTCGTCCATACAAGAAGCGTGCCCCGTCAGCTAGGGCGATTGGATTCAATTGATCTTCGATGTGGCCAGATTAGGGGGTTATCGCCATGCCGACTGAGGATGAAGTACTATGGATGCTCAAAATTGGAGTCAACAATATAGGGGAAATGTTGCGAATGCGATACCAATTGAAAGCAAGGAACTACCATACACAGGCTAGTTTATGCTCTTAGGCACACCAACGATCTCTAAGGATTGGTTGTGCCCATGGCTTGTCTGGTCTTGCAATTGTTCCAACCACATATCACCTATCAATGGCTCATCCATAGGCCGCAGCACATTCTCGCGACACCACACTGCGCAAAACATTTTGAAAAACAATTCGAGGCAGGAATCAGACAGAGTGTTGTGAGAAGCGGTCATGCTTTAAGTAAGTTCGTAAGGCCTACTCCAGTGCTGGCGTTGCAATATGAAGGCCATCCATATGTCGTATGTGTAAGAGCTTCCGAGCTTCACGAAAGCTACTCAAAACACTATATAACTATGCTTCTTATATCGACCATTCCGGGCAAAGGTACGGCGAATTGAGCCAGATGGCGAACGCGATTACGATACACGGTCGACTGTTGGAGGTGGCGGCTTGAGGCATACGGCAGGACTCGCAAGCAATCATAGACAAGTCCCAGCCCGTCGAATGACAATACAGGACGCTTCTCACCCTTTGTGTAGCTTATAGCCAGGTCTTATCATAATGAACCCTTTTCAGCTGTCTATTTACCCTGGTGCGCCTGCTCGTAGACCCAGTCATTCAGACCCTCGCGATTACTGCGTCCGTTAGCTTTGCATGTATGTTTCCTACGAGCTGACTTACCGAGCGATCTCAACAGCATAGAACTGCATGCGCACTGCGAAAATAGTTCCATCTTGCGTATAGTCTGTCTTGGGGCTAGCACGTAGCATAGCGCCAAAGTTGAAGTCCTCCACCTTCTTCTCGTACTGGTTGATGAAGTTGCGCCATCGCTCCTTGCCAGCCTTGCTCTTCATCTCATCCTCGTTTATTGTGGCTGATGCATCAAAGTCAGGGAACTCCTTCTTGAAATGCTCGTAGATCTCATCATCAATCTTAGTAAGGCGCAGAGTTGAGCCTTTGACCTTTTCCAGTATGTTCCAGTATGTTTCCATGTGCTGAACAACTGCAAGATACCATCAGTATATATGCTTGTATAATATGTAGATTTGCACACCCTTCACTGCGAATTGCTTCTCAATATCCTCGAAGTTGTCGGCATGCTCCGGGTTGAGCTGTACGCCTGCTGGTCCAAGAGACATCTTGAGCTATGTAGGTTACGTCTGATAGGTGTTTGAGTAATGGGGGCGAGGTCAAGGGTAGTGTAGTAAAGTTAGACGTGCTGGTAGAGTTGATCGCAATGTGGTGTAAATTTCGTGTCAAAAGTGAGAAGCTTCGTCATAATACCCCGCCGCCACAACTCAAGTCGGTATGTGCGGGGCTGACTGAACACCAAAAATTCCACGATAAGCTGTGGCTGTTCATAAGAACATTGCTTGCCAATGTCACCAACAATTCACGTGGGTTTTCAAGACCTTGTCTTGTAAGATTGTGCTAACCAAAATAGCATGAGAGCACTCGTGTACCGGTGACAGCGTTGGCCTCCTGTGGAACGCTGTTGATCGCTGCAGAAGGACCGTTTCTTCGATTTTATCACGCCAAGAGCTCGCAATATCTCGGGTCCAGACGAGTTTTTAAAGCTCAAGCCATACATGGCATATCCGTCTATGCTGAAGAACAGGATCATGTGAAGAAAATCATCGTTTGGGGTGGACGTTCCGTTCGCGCCCTTGTAATTAATATCCTGACAGAGGATCATGGCTGTGAACCTTTGTCTTTGCTTTTATCGAATGTTGCAAGGGCAAATGATTGGATTCTTGACCTCGCTCCTCGAATGAATGCTTTGGAGAACGAGGATGTGTACAATCGAGACACATGTGCTGCTGTTACAGCCCACAATGCACTCCTGGAGTTCACTATACAACATCAGGGTGATTCTACGCTTGCCCCAAGGTAAGTCTTACCTGTTTATACTTACTCCAAAAAACTGGACTAAGTAACCTTAGTATTACTGACAACTGTAACAGTTCGTTGTCTCTTAGTGTCTCTGAACTGACAACAAGCACACGTTCCATCCTATACTCCGCTCACCTTTTCTGGGAGTCTTCCAACTGTATACTCGTTGCCGCTGGTACGGCATTCGGTGAGATCATGTACTGGTCATGGAACCACCCAGCCCAGGGCACAGCAGTCTCTCAAATCCACCAGGTTTTCCTTGGCCATGAAGGGTCAATCTTTGATGTTCGTATCTCGAAAGAACTGCACTGTGAGTGTCACAGCAGCATAAAGCGAGTCATTGCTTCGTGCAGCGACGATCGCACAATTCGCCTTTGGGATGTTTCGAACGTAGACATCAGAGCCTCCGAATTGCATGCTGTAGATGAGGGCACGGGGACTCAGAGGACACGCCACACAGGCTTCAGTGTCGCAGCTGCCGACACGCAGCCTGATAATTCGAGCTGTCTCGCAATCGGGTGGGGTCATACCTCACGAGTTTGGAAAGTGCGGTTTCTGGACTCATTAGATTGTGATGGAGCATTAATTCTTCTTTCAGCTGGCGAGGATGCTACTTGTCGCACCTGGAAACTTGTGGCCAGCACTAAGACAGGGGATGTTCTGCCTTATACGTTACGAGAAATCAACAGCGCCGCTCATCACAGTGGTAAAAATATGTGGTCTATTAGTACTTACCGCCAAGCTGGTGGGCCG
The DNA here is from genome assembly GCA_026120165.1 of Leptosphaerulina australis. Taxonomy (NCBI): domain Eukaryota; kingdom Fungi; phylum Ascomycota; class Dothideomycetes; order Pleosporales; family Didymellaceae; genus Leptosphaerulina; species Leptosphaerulina australis. Next base: position 18,906 of record JALRMI010000048.1, read on the forward strand.
CTACGTGTAACATGTGGTGCTGCCGACAGCAAACTTTCGACGCACCTGGTATTCGGCGTTAGCCAGTGCACGCAAGGTTTTGGTGTTACACTCGCCGAATACACCTTACGGGACCTACTTGACATGACCCAGCCATTGACCACTACGGAGATACCACAGCAGACCACCAAATCCTCAAAGAAAGCTGATGCAATCAGAAGCTACTGCTTCGTCGATGGATCGTTTTTGCTATTGACGAATTCTGGAAAAATCTTAGTCGAGTCGTTTCTTCCAGGACCCAACAATGATCTGCAGAATAGTTTTACGTCGTCGACTTTGCTGGACCAACTGGAGGAACTGTCTGGCTACTCAACCTGCACCAGCATGCCTGCATACGGAATAGCTTTTGTTGCAGGAGCCAAAGGCAATATATATATGTATTCAAAGGACAACTCTACCTTAAAGCACATTCACACAGTCACCGGCAAAGTTGGCAAAATTTTCGTGACAGATACGATATCACCTGAAGGGCGAAAACAGCTTGTGCTCCTCATCACCCTGGTTGGGCTCAAGCACGCTCAACTGTTGTTCGTCGACGTGACTATGAACCTGGCGCCTGGAGATTTGGCTCCCACCAATGTCGCTGTGTTCAATCCCTTGACAGGCTCGACTATCACAAGCATGTCTATAATCGAAAAAAGTCCTGAGGCTAGTGTTCTTCTCTTAGGATTCCGTCGTGGGTCTATAGGGTTATATAACATCTCGCATGGTGTAAGTAGTTCCGAGGCGACTCTTTTTACAGTCATCGAGAAAGTCCACGGCGACGAGACAGTCACTGCGTTGAAGTTCCTAGCTTCTTCCGAAAGCGCAACAGTCGGCTATTTGTACTCAGTTGGGCGCGATGGGTGTCTCGCGGTCCATTCGATCGATCTCAGAAAGAGCACTATCCGGCTCGTCCATAATTTGGCCTTGCCAATTGGTCCATATATCGAGGATCTATGTTTCCAGGACAGTCATGTGTTAGTGCACGGCTTTTCGAGCAAGAAATGGGTCCTCTACGACGTCACATCGGAGGAAGAAATTATGGGTGTTGAGACCGGAGGCGCACACCGGAGTTGGGCGTTCCAGCCACACTTGAGTCCCTCCAACCCACAAAGTGGTGGTACCTTGGTGTGGACTAGAGCATCGAGCCTTCACATCTACAGCCAAGAAGGATCGAATCATGGTGTTCTACGATCTGGTGGCCATGGACGTGAGATCAAGGCAGTAGCAGTTTCTCCAGTCAAGGAGTGCTCTGAGTGCTGTGTGAGACACAGCGAGCTGATAGCCACCGGTGCCGAAGATACTGACATTAAAATCTTCTGTTACAGGGATGGCGAACCAGTGTGTCTGAAGACACTACGCAAGCACACTACGGGTATTCAACATCTAAAATGGTCTGATGACGGTCACTATCTATTCAGTAGCGCCGGATCCGAAGAGTTTTATGTCTGGCGCATACGAACATTACCGACGGTTATGGACATTGGGGTTGTCTGCGAGCATATACACACCCCTGAAAGCGAGTTCTCGGATCTGCGAATCATATCCTTTGATGTGAAGCGATGCGGCAGTGCGTACACGATCGTAATGGTGTTTTCTGACTCAAGTGTTAAGGTTAGCAAAGATCGTCTCGTCACAGCGAACACAACTAACCGGGAATAGATATATCGCTATGATCCAACAATTGTGAATAAGTGGCGGTCTCTTGCGAAGGGCATCTATTTCACTTCTTGTCTCACACAATCCCTCTTCCTTTCACCCACCAGCCTTTTGACGGCTGGCACAGATGGTCATGCAGTCCTTTGGCCTCTGCCCAACGATTTTGGCGAAACATCAACCCAAATTCTCAAGTGGCAGCACCCCACACGTATCCACCAGAATGCATCGAAAACCATGGCATCACATGTCAACAGCGACGGCACAACACTAATCGTGTCTGGCGGCGATGACGGCGCTCTCGCATTCCTTCTCACACATCCATTTATGTCAGACTTCTCATCAGAGCCACAGGGGATCTACGCATCACCACCCGTGCTTGTAACTCGCGCGCACGGCTCCGCTGTCACAGCAAGCACGATAGTGACCATTCAGTCCCATATATATATCCTCACATCTGGCAACGACGAGTGGATCCGCTTATGGGAAGTGGTTATCAACAACACCGGAGACGATGTCTCAAGCAAGATTGAGTCTGACAGGTTGTTGATCAGGCGATTATCTAAAGTCAAAGCTAACGTTGCTGATGTTTCAAGTATGGCAGTGCTGGATAGGGCTGGTGATGCGTTCGCGAGAGTGCTATTGTGCGGCGTCGGGATGGAAGTTATTCAGCTGGATTTGCTGCCAAAGGGAGAAGGTTGTACAGTGTGAAAGACATCAAGCTGGTAGATGGACTGTTGATACCCTGAACATGAAGGCTTTAGGACTCAAGCAAGGATACAGCCAAAATATATTTTCAGATTTCACGTGTATGCCCACCCTCTGCCTAGAAACATGTACAGATAAGTTTCCACTGTTGTCTGAATTGAAGCAAAAAATAATCAAAAACAGGCCTTTCGAGATGTGCTTGCCACTATGAGGCTGTCTAGCTCGGGTGCATCTGCAATGCAGCGTCGGTCTATGCTCTTCCAAGACGGTTGGCGGAGCAACACGTGTGTTGTCAGCACCACGCACTGACAACAAAGCACGATCCACCTCTATTATCTTGTTCCGTCCCAACTCACAAAGCGACACCACCTCGCACCACGAACCAGCGACTATTGTATACTCAACATGGTCGCCACACGTCGCGGAGCAAAGACTGCCCCGGAGGCAGCATCTGCCGTGTCCACTCTGTCCGCACCGCCCAAGCGCGGCAGGAAGAAGGCTGTTGTCGAAGAAGCAGCTGAACCAGCACCCACTATGACGAAAGCACCCAAGACCACAACAACAAAGCGCAGAGTGAAGGCTACACCTGAGCCTGAACCAGAAATTGAAGAGGTTTCTGCGCAAAAGAAAACAACTACAAAGACACGCCTTACACGCGCTGTCAAAGCAGAAACACCTGAAGAGCCATCGCCTGCTGCTCCTAAGAGGGCTACACGCAGCCGTAAAGCTTCTTTACCAGTTGTTCAAGAGTCAGTCATCGAAGAAGCTGCTGAAGAGGAAGAGGCACCCACACCACAACAACCCATTGTCATCCAGGTTGCGACACGCGCACGTAAAGCACCAGTCAGAAAGACACCGGCAAAGAAAACTGTGCCGGCTGCCATTAATGAGGAGACAATCAAGGAAGAGAAGGAAGAGGAGGAGGAAGAAGAGGTAGCAGAAGCACCAAAGACTGCAACGCGTCCGCGCAGGACAGTTGTCGTTGAGGAGCCCGTCGCAGAAGAAGCAACCAAGCCTGTGTCACGAGCACGCAGAGCGCCCGTCAGGAAAACACCGGCTACAAGAATCGATGAAGCTCCTGTTGTCGAAAACGCGACCACTGCTGAGCCAATCAAGCCAGCGTCGCGTGCGCGCAAAGCAGCAGCTCCCCTCGACACGGCGCCGGAGCTTGCACCTCTGAGCAGAGCTACACGTATCACTCGCGATGTCGAGCTTTCTTCTGCTTCTCCGCTCAAGGCACCCGCTCGCAAGCCACTGAAGAAGGTCACACCAGCTAAGGCCACAAAGGTTGTCGCCAAGGAAGTTCTCCCAGCAGAAGCACCTATGGCCGAAGAGGTCGTGCCTGCACCTGAGCCAATTGAGGAGCCCTTCGCACAGTACCCTGCTGTCCCATCCACACCTGCACACTTCACTGCCCCGTTGACAAACAGACGAGCCATGTTTGAGCTACCCCAGTACCCAAAAACCCCTGCGCATATTGTCGCACCCATCACATCGAAGGCAGCTCTTGCAGCGTTACCTGATTACCCAAAGACACCTACCCATATTGCGGCTCCAATCTCAAACAAGGCGGCCGTGGCTGAGATGCCCGAGTATCCCAAGACCCCAGCTCACATTCAAGCCCCGATTAGTAGCAAAGCAGCGCTCAAGGAAATGCCAAGCTATCCAGAAACACCTGCTCACATTAAAGCGCCTCTGGCCACAAAGGACGCCCTCAGCGAGCTGCCTGACTACCCTAAAACTCCTGCACACATAATAGCACCCTTGAGCTCAAAGCAAGCACTTGCTGAGCTTCCCAATTATCCCAAGACGCCTGCGCATATCCTGTCCCAGTCTCGCCTCAGTATCATCGAAGAGGCCTCTATGGAAGCACCTACCACCCGGGAACATGCCGTTACATCTGCCATTATTCTCAACGCACCTTGCACCCCGGCGGCGCAATGCTCACCGGTACACATCGCAAAGAAGGAAATCTTCACACCGGCTCCCGCAGTGCCAGCCGCAGAGGAGGCTACAATTGAGAATGTCTCAAGTACCACTTCAGCCCGAGCAGTTACTCCCGTTCGAGCCTCTACGCCTGAGATTGTGCAGAGGACACCAGCTGTTGTACTTGAGGCACCTTGCACACCACCATTGCAATGCTCGCCAGAGCATGTCGCGAAAAAGGAGACATTTACTCCACAAGTTGCAGTCCCGGCAGTTGTTTTTGAGGCACCTATTACTCCACGGGCACAAACTTCACCAGAACATATTGCGAACAAAGAGAACTTTACTCCACGTTCTGCAGCTCCTGTAACACCTGTTCGAGCCGCAAGCGCCAACAGGACAGCCCTAGGTGAGCTTCCAGACTACCCAACAACACCGGCTTTGGCTATGGAGGCAGCCATCCAGGAAGAGATCAGAGCGTCTGCGAAGAAACAGAGCCCTTCCCCATCCCACTTTTCCACCCATGATGCGTCTTTCGATGAGGCTAGCGAGGTTACCGATCTCAGCATATCGGAGCTTGAGAACGAAAACACTCCTGCTGAGAAGCCTCAAGTTCAATTTGCACCACTGAAATTGAAGCCGCTGACACTTGCACCACCAATATCCGCAACTCCTTTCTTTGCACCGCCGACTTTCACACCGTCTGTCTTCACACCACGGGCAGCCGCTGCAACATACCCAGCCCCTGCTCAGACATCACCTGCAAAGACCGCAACCTTCGCACCAAGCACAGAACTATCAGCTTCCGCCTTGGCGTCACCCCTGAAATCGTCACTTCGCTCGCCAGTAAAGTCCTCTCTGCGATCGCCTGAGAAAATGAGCTCCAAGACACCAAAGAAAGCTGTGACTTGGGACGATTCCGAGGAGCCCTCACTTTTGCTCTTCGATGGCCCTCTCCAGGGTCTGACTTTTTACGTTGACGTTATCTCCGATAGTGGCAAGAACCAATCCTTCCTCTTCGAGACACTCCTCACAGATCTTGGCGCGAAGGTCCTCAAGGAGTGGAATAGCACTAGTATCACACACGTCCTGTACAAGGATGGCAACCTTGATACGCTAAAGAAAGTTGTCGCGAGCCAGGGGGCAATCAAGGCTGTGAATGTTAGCTGGGCACTTGAATGCGAGGCGAATAAGAAGCGTGTCGATGAAGCGAAGTATCTCGTCAATCTCTCCTGCACTCTCCCAACAAGTCCGAAACTCACATCTGTCGTTCCATGCACACCAGCCAGGACGCCCTCTAAGTACGCACTCCCGCCTAGCAGCGGTGAGCGCAGCCAGCCTGCAACCCCTACCTCGTCAGAGTTTGACCGTAGCATCAACCTTGACGATAAAGAAAACTCCGAACTCGGCATCTACTTCGAGCCTGATGGAAAGATGGCAGTGCGCACGCTGCCACAGAAGAAGTCCAATTTCCTTATGAGCCGGTCGCCCATCAAGACACCCAGCAAACAGAGGATGATGACAAGTACACCTGTGAGACCATTCTCGACAACGAAGAAGAGGAGTGCAGAGTTCTTTGCAGGAATCAGCATGGCACCACCAAAGAAGCTGAGGTTATTCTAAATTCGTGTACGAGAAAAAAATTAGTGCTTTCTGGAGTTTGAATGGATAGGCGGCACGAATGGAGTTCAGGGCGTGTCGACTAAAAGGCCTATGAATGCAGATGGTGGTGACTTCGACTTGGTGCTTGCATCTGGGCTTGAGAGGTCTCATTGCGTTGTAGCATCTAGCAGTGCTCCCATGAGATATCAAGATAGCCACATGAAGTATTGGGTTGCAGGTAATCAACGTTGCACTCGAGTGGCCTGATTAAATTGTTCGATGTTATATATTTCTGTATATAGGTTACCCTGACATTCACTACTGTCCAATGGACTGAAGGGTATGGCGTTGTACAAGTGTTTGTATATTTCTTGTCCGTTTTGGTACATACATAGATCTGAATTGATCACCTTAAACAACTTTCGCTCTTTCCATTCCTGCGTTGTGTGAAACTCAATTATCGGCGGAGTCTAATACGGACGCCAAAATGTGTTCGTATGCTATCAAACCTTTGCAACAAAATGTCTCTCTTGTAATTGCTTGTGGGCCTTTAACGAGTACGTTTTCTCTTTAAGATTGGGTCTCCTGCAGATGAGATTTGCAAATACAAAAGCTGGCTTGTTGCCAGTACTCTCGTGCATACATCCATCAGTCAAGATTAGAACCAATTGCGATGCTTGCAAACATACCTGAGCCAGTTCCCTCCTACGCAGTCCCATGCTTAGCTCCTACACTTCCTGCAAGTGCCCACTGCGCTTCTTCTTATGCTTCAGGTGTGGTCAGGTTGATCTCATATTTCCGAGAGTAGTCTTTGGTGAATGTTGCGGCCTCATGCGAACCCTTCATCTCGGCTTTGGGAAGGGTATGCTTTGCAAAGTTGTTCTCCTTGAGCTCGGGGTCATGGTTCTTGAGGGGAAGAATCAGAGTGTTAGCGACGAGGTCACGCTAGGGTGTTACGTTAGACATTGCAGTACAGTTTTTCTTTTAAATAAAGTGGCAAATATTTCTGATCAAGACAGACAGGATTGTTAATTTGTTGGTTACAACTTAGTGTGTTCAGCGAACACCGAGTGTCCATAGATGGGCCGCGCGGCATGTGCAAAAATCTACAAAAGGGACTGAGGTAAGATCCTATTTGTCCACAACATGTATCACTGTCCTTGTCGTTCCTATAACAGCACCAATGGGGCGACGTCGAGAGCATACCGCGCCGCCTAGCATGGACCGCTTTGCTGATGGCGTAGTAGAGGACTGGACTTGAACACATGGTCATGTGACTGTTCAATACCTGTTCGAGGATGCAGAAGATATTCAGCAGCAATACATTGAGCCACACAATGTAGTATTGGAGTAACAATCCGCAGTGCGTTCCGGACGAGTAAGTCTTCGCAAAGCTTCGGTTTGTGACGTGTTCGCCAAGCACTTACAACTAGATTGAAAGTACTCAACAGGCGAGGGATACCAGGTAAACTCTGCTTTTATTATGTTCTTTTGTGAAAAGTTGTTGTAATGCTGTAGGCTTGTAGCTTGTTCCCGGGCTCTATTGCGACTCACCAGCGCTTTGTTTTCTTGAAGATAGGTATCTTCTCGAAATCATCCACGCTCCATTTGAGATTCCCTTCTTTGTCGATCCAGGCTCCTTCATCGGTACTCTTGAGTTCCTTATTCTCATTCTCTTGAACTTCCTTCTCGCTAACGCCCATGTCATCCTTTGCTAACCAGATGACAGGCGTTTGGCTTGTGTATGCGGGGTTCAGGTATGCTGTGCGGACATCCTCATCGCTATACTCTGGTACATCTTCTTCATCAAAGTCGCCATCACGGAGCCACTGTTTCACCGCCTTGTGGTTTGCGAAGATGTGCGGTTCGAAGAAATGAGCCAGCGGGCCGGTGACCTTGGGAGACACTCGCACCGCGCTGCTGATACGATGAATTCGTGACTCTTCGCGTTGAAGAGAATTAGACTGGCCTTCCTCTGCATTTGACAGAAGTGGAGCTTCTTCGTCCTCGTTACTGCTGCCGTCAAGAGCTAGGTCTGCAGGGAGATACTGCTCAAGAGGTGTAAAATGGCGGTTCGTAAGAACATTAAAAGCGATGGTGACGATTAACAAAACACCGAGCAGAATTGTAGGCCCAAATGCACCCCGGAGGCTAAATAGTCCAATCAAACAGAGCTCAGCGATGTAAATACCGGTCAGCATCTGCTGCAGTGCAAGGGTGTAGCAATGTCCCTTGGTGTCAATCTTAGGTTGCGCGGTGTAGAGCAGCATGTAACGATAACTGAGATAGAACAAAGCAAGGCCTGCAGCAGCAAACCCGAGAACCAGAGGCGCAATGCAAGAATACACGATGGCTAGATATGGTCAGCAAAGGTCAAGTGCAAGAGCCAAAACAGAACCTACCAATAATCACAAAGTTGACATACTTTGGGAACAATTTACCCCATTGCATACCTCTCAGAGTGATATAGCTGTTGTACTTCTGGCGTGGCGTTTTGTCAAAGAACCTGTCGAAGATGATGAAAAAGAGGACGTCAGAGTAGTTCAGCAGATTGTCGGAAGCGCTAGTTAGACCTTGTACAACAAAGTAGGTCAAGTAGGAATTAGAAGCGCGAGGCAAGCGCTCTGCAAGCAATTGAGGTACCTGGTTAGGATTCTTCACAATCTGTGAAACGACTGTCGCAGCACCAGAGGATAGCGAAGTCACTAGGAAAACCTGTAGAACTTGGAAGACGTAGTACCACTTCAGTACCTTCAGTTCGGCAGAGGTTCTGGTGGGTTCTCCAAAAGTCATGAAAATATCTGAACTGATTAGTAAGTTTGTTATCGACAAAGAAGCTTGACTGTTGCCTCACATCTAAATATATTGGGTACGTACTTGCTCAGCGCACTGAGCAACAGAGGCGGAACCAGTCCAGTCAAAAGATTGATGGCACTATCCGGCAATCGATTAAGAAAGCCGAGGAATTTGAAATTTTCTGCCAAGTATGAGATATTCGACACCGCACCGACGAATGCAACTGGGATAGACCAAAAGACAATTAGAGCGACTACAAGTCCATGTGCGAAAACACCTTGCGATATGCGACGCGCTGGCTCTATGGTAATGTTGTTCCAGAGTACTTCGCTGGGCACCACCCCGGTAAAACGAGGCGTGAGAGACAGGACATCCGATGAGGTTACTTGTTGATATGCTCTCTGGGCTGCAGACTGTGTGCGAAATTGAACGAACACTGCCGCTGCGTCGCGGTGATTTTGCACATTTGCATTTGACTCTCGAGCCTTCTCAATCTCTTCCTCCTTCTCCAAAAGTTGGTCTCGAGACCAGCCAATGCTGTCTACCTGCTTGCCCATGTGCTTCGCCGTTTTGAGCCTTTTTGTGGGCCTCAGTGGCTGCTTTACGCTATCAGGAAGGTTATCGTAAGTGATTCTTTGCCCATGGTGTTTTGCCTGGTTCCTTCGCCCTTCTTCGTTGGTTTTCTGGATCAAGGAAATCTCCGCGGTTTCGAGATCGTCGACTATAGAATCTCGTGAAGAAACTAGACTCTGTAATTCCTCGGCCTTGGTCACCGGCCAAACTTTGACAGCATCGTCACCGAAAAAGCGTTGCATATTGCTCTTGTCGAGAGCAGCGGTAGGTGCTGATAGAAAAAGTACTGTACGCGATGAAAGCCGGTTCGCATTCGGTTTTGACATATTCCACGCTTGCCGAAGTCCAATGAGCCACAATCGCTCCCTCGCTACCGTAAACATGACAAAGCCGAAGAAGACCCAAGCGATGACAGCATGGGCATAAAGGTACTGTTCCTTAGCAACATTGCCAATTGATAGGCGATCCAGCTCATTGCCCGTTCCACCACCCACGGCATTGATTGGCATCAGAATTGGCCATGTCAAAATGCAACCTACCAAGCAGATAAAGATCATAATACGAAGAAACCGCAGGAAAAGGTACGAGTCGATGGACTGGTGGTAGAGAACGAACTTGTCAGGCACCACTCTCATCGTGTGTACCCAGTCCCAGTACGAACGGCTTTGACATGGCGTTTGATCCTTTCTGGATATCGTGCCAAGGTACGTCCTGGGAAAGTATATCTTTGGAAATTTCGGTCTGACTACTACGAAAACTGATACAAACAGGCTAGCTAGTGCGAATGTCGGTACGAATGCGGTAGCTACTGCTGCGAAAGAGGATGGACCGCTGGGCTATAGTGAGTAGGTCAGTGGGTTTTCAATGTGTTCGTCAAAGCGAAGTAATTCAGACCTGTGTGTCCATTTCTCAGGATCGATATACAGAAGGGTACGTACCGATGAACCGCCATCGTCAATACCATTGCTGGTGGCTATAATGGTCTGGAACTCCATCTTAACGCGGCAGACACTCGAACACGTAAAACCTGACGAAATATATCTAAAGCTGCGTCATGCCAGTGCAAAGCAAGGAAATAGAGCGCACATGTATGAAGAGTGTAGAAGGGAGATTGAATGCCAGGCTGATGTGTGAGGATACAGAAGGAGCTTGCTATTGATTGATGAACAAAAAGAGTTCTTGTTTTGGTGCCTACACAGATGACGTATGTCGCTTTGCGGCCGTGCACCACCGCGGAACCTAGTGTACGGAGACATCTTTGCACCTGCCCCCAACACAAATTACCCCTAGACAACATACATTCGAATACCTTTTGTAACACATTACAAATACACTGAATGTCTGCTATGCTGTGGCTCATTTGATAAATCACAACACAGCACGCTGGCCCCCGCCCCCATCCTTCTCTGTCCACATCAACTTTGATACTGAAAAAATAATATCTTGCTGTACAATAGCGTTAAACAAACCCATATCCTAGCATTCAGATGGGCCAACGGTGCTCATTCATGCGTTTACGCAGCAGCTTTCCCTAATTCTATCCATGATGTAATTGCTGGCGACCCTCCCCGATACTCGAGATGATTTGAAAAAGCATAGGCAATAGATTGCCTGCTACCGTGTGTGCCTTTAAATTTGGCGGAGAAGTTTATTCTTGCAAACCAGCAAGTCTACCACGTCAGTACATATTGTAAGGCTGTCCACAGAAAGACATCCGCAAAAGATCATGATCACATATTCTTGAGCCATCCTCATGTCATCTGAATACTGCTAACCCATGACAAGAACAAAAGGTTCAGTATCACCATGCATCCTCTAGCCGATTGTAACTCAGAGCCTTGCATCCACAACAAGATTTGCGACATCACTAGATAAAGAATTTCGATGTGAAACTGAATGACATGTTCTGTGAATGTGCTTCCGCTTAAGAAAAATCCACCACAAAAACATAGAGTGGCATAATATGCTTGTCAGACACGAGAGGATGTGTCAACCAAGATGGCTGTTTGGGGCAATGAGATATCCATGCCGAATTACTTTGGCGGCATTAGGGCATACAAGGACAACACAGATACTGTTTAGTAGCATGGCCCAGCCACATGGTAAAGCCTATACCGATAATACACCGTAATCGATGCAGCAAATGCATGTAACATTCGACACACTGCCGGCAACTATGATTTGCAAGAAGCCTGACGCAAGCTTTGTGGAAGTAAAGGTTAGCCCCACAAGAGGCCAACTTCCTCCGACTGCAGAGCAGGCGAAGTGTGATATAGATCTATAGAACCCGAAAAAGATAGTTGCCTAAATATCAGCAAATACAACGCTCAGAGCTTGCAACCCAATTAATGAAGCCAGTTAGAATCGCGTGATACCTTGACTCTTTGACACATGCACCAACAGGGAAGATCAATAGTGAGAATGTCCTATTTCTGTGATCTCACTTTCGAGTGACACCGACATCGTGGCGCGGCATGGTGCTCGCGTTTTTATTGAGAACGTTAGAAATCTAGTGCATTTCGAGCACAAGCTCACAGTAAGATGGAGAGGATCTGGTATCGATGAACAGCTCTATAAATCATCCTCATGGACAGATATTCGTCAGCAACTGTCAGTACCAGCGTTACCAGATACACGATCTACAGAAATCCAACATTGATTTCTACAGCGTTTGTAAAACCCCGATTCTGCAAAAATTGTGATTTGGTAATTGTGCTGGAGCTTATACTCAGCAAATAGCTATCCACGTATTCAAGGTATCCTTATGAGCGAAGGGAATACTTCTGTGTGCCTTGGATGAAGCGGAGGACAAGAAACCCGAGTGAAAGACTGAGGGACCGAGCCAGCTAAGCAGTAGTGGGAATTCATGTAATTGGTTAATCAATCTACTACATAAGTAACCAGAACACCAATCCTAGGACATTGAACTACAGAGGGAGTACCTTCGATATTGCATCGGCCCCATGTTGTCCTAAAAACGTCCTTCCTTCTACGCAGCATCGAATTTACCGACTCAAGATCATCATCAAGGCACCCATTCTCCAGCTCGAGGTGGCTCTCGAGTCTGGTGGAAAGCTGCGACCGCTCACTGGCAATTCAGACACATATGCTAATTCAAAAATGCAATACCGAAAGACAGCAGTAGACGTCAATCCTTGTCCAAAAGGTAGGTCGATACATCACTTAAAGTCTGATAGCACAAGTCAGAGCGATGGAAGACGATGTACTTTGTTCACTAGTCAACGCCAAGCGCACCTTCCCCTGTATGGGTAGCGCTGCGCTCCAGCCAATGGTCTTCACACCTCCAACTACTCTTTCACATCCACGCTACAAACACTGTTTACACATTTTCTTTTCAGAACAGTCTAGAAGCTTGCGTACCGATATAGTGTCAATATTGAAGGAGCGGGATGAACCAGAACTTTGTTGGTCAGCCTAATGCAGAAGATATCAGAGCGTTGGAAGGGCTGCGCCGTGGGCTAGTGCCTATGATCGCAGCCATGGACAAGTTGAAGCGCGACATGGAGTTCAAGATGTCGCAAGGAGGTGCGGTAGACTGGTAAGTTTGAAAGACTGTTTCGATATATTATGGTTCTCCTTCGTCTCACCCACAAACCCTCTCGCGTGTATAACACATCGTCTTGAGTGTCTCACGAGGACTATCAGTGCCGTTCTCTGAAGAACTAGTAAAATTCGAGACTCACTACGCATTAACTTCAAATGACACTGACTCCTCAAAGGCCACAAATCCAGCGGACAACAGCAGCTGTTAACTCTCACATCACAACTCTCAACACTTTCATCAACGGCGGCAGGAAGCATATTGTTGAGAGCAGGAAGACCGACGCTGGAAAAGTCTTAAAAAATAAACAGGGAAACGATGAAGTGAGATACACTGATATTGCCGTACCATCACACGCAGACACCATCAGAAACCTGCATCCCTTCCCCATAGCACCTTATCCAAACACCAACGAGCACCTCGCCGGCCTTGCGCAGACCCTGCTTCGAAAACGCCTGGAACCAACGGAAGAAAAGTGGATCGAGGACCGTCTTGCTAAGGCTCTCGAATTCGCATCCGTACCGTCAGAATGGGGTATTGAGCCAAGAAAGCCGGAGAAAGATGAGGAGGGGAATGAGAGTGATAGTGAGACCGATGGAGTCCCCACAATGCGCAGTCGATTCAGTAAGCGCGTGAAAGGAAACTTGACAGAAGAGCAGCTTGTGCAACGATGGAACACAGCGCATAGGTGGTTCTTTGATCCGCCGCAGACAAATTTCGATGAAGAAGAGTATGCTTCGGGTGAAGATGGCGAAGAAGATGAAGACGAATTTGAGGATGCGATGAATACACCAATTCCGGATGCGCCGACAGAGCATGATCAGCTGGAAGAAGATTCTACGAAGCCAGCTGCGCTATTACCGCCGATTGTTATGATCCAGGAAGCCGAACCACCAGCGCATAAGCCGGTGCCTGGCATGCCAGTTCTAGAGCTGGGAATAATCCAGAGATTTATGGCGACAGGGCAGCTGTAGTAATGCTGCGTCGAATTATGAATTCGATAGCAGTACAGTCGAGAAGGCAAAAAACATGGAGCACGACAAAGAAAATGTAATGCATTGACTGGGTATATAACTTTTGCGCATTTCTTCGTCTAGTTGTATTCTTGTTACGTTGATTCTGGTTTCAGTGCATATATCCTCACAGGATACAGCTCCTTTGGCATACCCCTCTGCTGCTCCGTCGCAACGATCTTGAGCCCTGCTTCTGCGAACAGTTTCCGGAACTTCTCGTCGCTCCGCGTAACACTCGAGTCCTCCTCATCGTATATGTCCTTATGCCTGATATCTGTGGACAGGTTCTCTTTCACCACAATCCACGCCTCAGTCTTCTCCTCGGCTTCTTTAGGTTTGATAAGACCGTCTTTACACCGCTTGAGATATGCGACCAGTTGTGCATCTGTCAGATGACCCAGACACCACTGATTCCATATCAGATTGTATGACCCAGGTTCAGGTACCCAATCCTGCAGCCCGAGGTTTATGACTTGACCAACCTGTCCGCATCCCACAGTCTCCCCTGCAGCATCCGCTTGTGTGTTTTCTACCTCTTTGACAAGCTCATCTGTAAACTTCTTCACTGGTTCCACAATATCCACTCTCCTCCCCACACCCAACAGCAGGCCTTTTGTTATGCGCCCAATTCCCGCACCGCAGTCTGCTATGCGATCAAGTGGCGGTAGAGCTTGCTTGGTGGCAGCGGTCTGCCCGGCTCGTGCGCGCCGTAGTTTGGTGAGAAAGTTAGAGGAGCCTTGAAGGTCGATACGTGAAGTTTGTGGAAAGCCGCCTAGCATGCCATTGTTATCTGAGGATACACTTTCCCAGTAGGCAAGTGAGGCAGAGATGTTGATTGAAGCATCGGGGTGCTCAGGGTCGTGGGAGGTGAGGGGTGGATCGGTATCCATTCCTAGAGCCATGACTGGCAAAATGTAGGTGGAAAGCGTGTTCGGCTAAATGGAGGAAGACTATCGAGTTCTTGTTTTAGGGTTGGTTGTGATCAGTAACTTAGAGATACCAGTGATATGGTTGTTGTTGTATCGGGGATAGTTTGTGGTTGTGCTGTAGTCCACAGTTTGTTAGCGTGTTGATCAATGATGCACATGCAGACGCGTTGAGCTTGAGGTGGGGTAGCTTTGGAGCTTCCACGAGCTGCGGCAGATTTCCCGCCCGCGCACCCCGTATAATGTGCCGCTGTTATGATAGGCAGCTGTACAAAGATAATTGCTTACACAGTCAGCAAAGACACGGTTAGCTAAATACACAATTAGTCGTGAATTCGCGTCTTAGGCGTGTAGAGGTGGAGTGAAATTCGAAAAAGGCAGTTGTATGCGGATAACCATCACTATCGTCATTTCGCGGGGTCCATTCCATACAAGGTCCCTGAACCGTCCCACACCTGCATCAGCCGCCGCGAGCCATTGTCGCTTTGTAGATAATCAGCTCTCTCCTCTGCTGGTTGAGCGATGCTAGGTCTTTACTCTTCTGTATTCAGGTTCTCACACCAACGAGTTACATCAACTTTTCCACTAGTCTCAAAATCAAGAGCTGTTCGATTAAACCAAAGCACTCTTACAAGATACCATACAGCCTGTAGCAAAATGTCAGACCTTTTCGTCGAGCTCACAGCGCCCAATGGTCGAAAATACAAGCAGCCACGAGGCCTCTTCATCAACAATGAATTTGTCAAGTCCAAGTCTGGCGAGACCATCACTTCGATAAATCCCAGGTATGCACTCTTCAAATACCTGCAGACAATATCGACGCCAACTCATAGTGACATAGTGATGAGAGTGAGATTGTCTCGGTTTATGCAGCGAACGAAGAGGATGTCAACGACGCAGTGGCAGCAGCACGCAAAGCTTTCAAGAACCCGGAATGGAGAGATATGGACACGAATGCTCGTGGGGACATACTGTTCAAATTCGCCCAATTGATCGAGGAGCACAGAGAGACACTAGCTACTATTGAGACATGGGATAACGGGAAACCATACTCCGTCTCACTCAACGATGACCTGGGTGAGGTTATTGGCACGATCAAGTACTACGCGGGATATGCGAATAAGATACACGGACAGGTTATCGACACATCACCTGCAAAGCTAGCTTACACGATCCGAGAACCGCTCGGTGTGTGCGGGCAGATCATTCCGTACGTCTTCTTCTCATTGCTGGTCCCATAAACTAATCCGCTATAGTTGGAATTTCCCTCTCGCAATGGCTGCCTGGAAACTTGGGCCTGCACTTTGCACCGGTAATACAGTCGTTTTGAAGGCCGCTGAGCAGACACCGCTCTCCATTCTATACCTCGGAACACTCGTCAAGGAGGCAGGCTTTCCACCAGGTGTCATCAATTTTATCAACGGAGAAGGGAGGAAAGCCGGTGCAGCCCTCGCCCAACATCCCGATGTAGCAAAGATCGCTTTCACGGGATCGACAGCAACCGGCAAAGAAATCATGAAGATGGCGGCCGGAACCATGAAGAACATCACATTGGAGACTGGTGGAAAGTCCCCTTTACTGGTATTTAATGATGCAGACCTCGACCAGGCGGTCAAGTGGTCTCACGTCGGTATTATGTAAGCGATATTGTCATGGTCCCTTACACGTTGTGCTGATCATACCCTAGGTACAATCAGGGACAGGTCTGCACAGCAACCTCAAGAATATTGGTACAAGATGGCGTCTACGACAAGTTCGTCTCGGCGTTCAAAGAGTATGTCGCGAAAACTTCTGTCGTCGGCGATCCTTTCAAGGACGATACCTTCCAAGGTCCTCAAGTTACTCAAGCGCAGTACGAGCGTGTCTTATCCTACATTGAGGCTGGTAAGTCTGAAGGCGCTACTCTGGTGTCTGGAGGAAAGGCCTATAAGGATGTTGGCGGCAAGGGTTTCTTCATCGAACCTACCATCTTCTCAGATGTCAAGGACAACCACAAGATCTACCGCGAAGAGGTCTTTGGACCATTTGTCGCAATCAGTTCATTCAAAACGGAGGAAGAGGCCATCGAGCGCGCCAACGATACAACATATGGGCTTGGGGCTGCCCTATTTACTGAAAACATTACCAAGGCACACCGTGTTGCTAGGGCCATCGAGGCGGGCATGGTATGGATCAACTCCAGCAATGACTCTGATATCAGGATTCCTTTTGGAGGTGTAAAGCAGTCTGGTATCGGAAGAGAGCTTGGCGAGGCTGGACTCGAGGCTTACACGAACAAGAAGGCTGTCCACGTCAATCTAGGCACAAAGCTCTGAAGAAGAGTGTACTAAAAGATACATGTCATCAAGGCATACCCAAGACGGGGCTGTGCTTGGCGCCACGGCTAGGACAGGACCATCGGCTCTAAATGTTGGAATGAAGAAGTCTGCATATTCCAAGGAACAAACACATATGTTTCCATTCGTTTTCCTTTTCCGGCATATGCGTAGTCTTGTCTTTGCCAATGATGACGAGGGAATGAAAATCGCTCAGCAACCTAAGAACCTTGTTGAGGTATATTTACCGCGTGAATTTTTGACATTGGGCGTTTTCCCATGTCTGTAGGATTGGTGCGACTTGGGCTGCCAAACCCTCCAAGCGCATGGCTTGTGTGGAGTTTCAAGGTCAGGGTGGACCCATATGATGTCGACCCTCGGAGGCTCACCAGCCTCCGAATTGCACGTGTCTGACGCTGTACCTGAATGCCTCGAAGCGTCCGCGAGTCGTTGTACCGAAAGCAGAATGACTGAGGCTCTGCTACTGATCAGGATAGCGGCCCAAAACATACCAAGACCCTAAGGTTGCAGATGTCATCAGTTGGCAGAAAACGACATGTTTAGACGATGGGCAAGCTAAGCAACCATTATCTTGGCGCAAAGCCTCTCGAACAAATCATCAACGACCTCGTCACTCACTGCTCCGCGCAGACCTACTGCCCATCGTGCCCTCACTGAACTGTGCTGGCTATCACCACGCTTACTCGGACAACTGCAGTGCCCCTCGTGACTGATACTGTTCTTCCTCTGCGCACAGCCAGACATCTGGACCGTTACTAGCCTGTAACCTAGCATCGCTTGCTAAAGCCTATTGACCGGTCCGTGAAGCCCGGTAACGTCCACTCGCCCTCGGCCACCAGTGCGGCGTCACTGCTCGGTCCTTGCGCCTTACTAAGACACGCGGCTAATAGCGTAGCTCTATCCCCGCCCTGCTTGTCGACTGGATAGCTTGAGATCATCGTTATCACCACCACAACCACAACGCCAGCCGCGTGAGCACTGCCCCTCCCGTGTGAGCGACTCCTTATATCGCTCTACACTTTGAGGCCATCGCTCTGGATCGCAAACGCAACTTCGATTCGCCCCCCGTCGACTCTCCCAATCTGACCTGGCACACCCAGCGTCCTGCGAAGCTGACAACAACAGCGCCGACGGAGGCTCGCTTTAAGGCTTTCCTCTCCCGCTTGTTCAGGCCACCTTAACGTCTCTTAAGTTGTGTGGTACTGCTGTATACATTGTAGCCATCAATCAAGAGCTGCAGTCGCAAACTGCGTCATTGCATCTGAAGCTGGGGAAAGAGCATCCATCCCTGCCACCTCGGTCCTGCAAACCCTGACTTGGCCGCTGCTTCCTGTGTGACGTCGAGAACTACACGGCTCCTGACTCACACGACTATAATACTCTGCGCTCCTTCAACGCCCCTCCAAGAGCTGAACACCACCAACATGGGAAACCAGCCGTCTAGCGAAAAGAGCAAGAAGGGAGAGAAGGGAGCTGATGGCGTCCCTCTTGGACGCGAGTACTATCGCTCGTTTGAACGATCAGACACTCAAGGGTCCACGCGTTCGCTACGCAACTCCATTCGTAACAAGATCCCAGGCACCGGTAAGACCGACAGCCCACGCAACTCCGTTTCGAACCTGAGCGAAGTGGCCAACGGCAAGAACGACAAGTCAGATGCTGTCTCTCTCAAGTCAGAGAAAAGTAAGGGTGGGCGAAGCTCAAGACCAGGCTCGATAACTTCTGAGGGCGCAGGTCTTGTTGAAACAGCTGCAAAGGTTGACGAGCTGCCGGACGAGCCACAGCCACCGCCCTCACCTGTGCAAAGTGCCACAGTAGGTACAGGTCATGAAGCTGTGGGCAAGGCCCAGCAAACCGGCGAGGTCGACCGGGTTTCCGAAGTACCACCATCGGGTGTGCCCCCTCCATCTGCCTCAGCGCAGCCTGGAGAGTCAATATTGCAGAAGAAGGGCCAGCCCATCCCCAGATTACCGGAGCCTCCAGCACCGAATGACGGTGCTGGGTCACCCATGGAGATCAGTGCACTAAAGGCGATCGACCTCGATGACATGATCCAGCGTCTGCTGGACGCCGCCTACGCCGGCAAAGTCACAAAGACCGTTTGTTTGAAGAATGCAGAGATCTTCGCCATTTGTTCTGCCGCACGAGAAGTGTTTCTTAGCCAGCCTGCACTACTGGAGCTTGCGCCGCCAGTCAAGATTGTTGGCGATATTCACGGGCAATACACCGACTTGATTCGCATGTTTGAGATGTGCGGGTTTCCCCCCAACTCAAACTACCTGTTCCTAGGCGATTACGTGGACCGTGGCAAACAGAGCCTGGAGACAATTCTACTGCTGATGTGTTACAAGCTCAAGTTCCCTGAGAACTTCTTCCTACTCCGCGGTAATCACGAATGCGCAAACGTTACACGCGTCTACGGTTTCTATGATGAGTGCAAGCGAAGGTGCAACATCAAGGTCTGGAAAGCATTCGTTGATACGTTCAACTGCTTGCCAATTGCAGCCATCGTCGCACAGAAGATCTTTTGCGTTCACGGTGGGCTGTCCCCGAGTTTGTCGCATATGGACGACATTCGTCAGATTGCTCGACCCACCGATGTCCCTGACTACGGCTTACTGAATGACTTGCTGTGGAGCGATCCAGCAGATATGGAGAACGACTGGGAGTCGAATGAGCGAGGCGTCAGTTACTGCTTTGGCAAGAAGGTCATCATGGAGTTCTTGCAACGGCATGATTTTGATCTTGTCTGTCGAGCGCACATGGTGGTGGAGGACGGCTACGAATTCTTCAACGATAGAGTCCTAGTAACGGTGTTCTCAGCCCCGAATGTAGGTCTCTGCTGCTTCATATCTGCCACAATCACTAATGAGTCGCAGTATTGCGGCGAGTTCGACAACTGGGGTGCGGTCATGTCTGTCTCAGGTGAACTGCTCTGCAGCTTCGAGCTACTCAAACCCCTCGACTCCAGCGCACTCAAGAGCCACATCAAGAAGAGCAGGAACAAGCGTCAGAGCATGCTCAATTCACCTGTGAGTTACTTACGGCCTCGGCCTATGGATTCGATGCGATCTTTAGTGCCATGTATTATATATCTTACTCGTACTAACTTAGCCGCAGCCTGCGCATTACGCTCCTCAAAGTTACTAATCCTTTCTTTCTTGTGTAGGGTAGCGAAAGCGATGGATCGCCGTCATCGATACTTACAAAACACAATATGACGCAGGATCCAGAATGTGATGGACTGATGGAGAAATATAAGAACGCAGACAGGCCAGAAACGAGGTGCCTCCGAGGCCTACGGCGAAAACCCGGATCAGACCAGCTCGGCTTAAGTGACAGTATGGAGGCACTTGTACCACGGAGAATCAACACGCCGACACCATCGACACCATCGTCGCCCAGCATTCCACCCATACCATCGGAGAATGTCGCCGTCAAGTCACTTCTGGCAGAGCTGGAGCAACACAGGTCAGATTGGAAGGAAGAACAATGGCGACTAAAGGAGAAGCGTGACGCATGGGAGGCATCATTACCCACCAATTTCGACAGTCATTCCAACTATGTCACTCCGGGACACACCCTCGAATACATCAATCAAGGAACACCGGCCCCAAAGAAGAAAAGGGAGAATTTCAATGTATCAACCAGGCACAAAAGACGGAACTCTTCACAATAGTGGTTATGAATTGCTCCGAGTCTGCCATATCAGCTACGACGACCAGATATCTCCTCAGATCTCATACCCACAAACAATTAGCGCCAGTCATCCTTTTGAAACATTTCTCCTATCCTGCGTCAGCCATGACGCCACTCATTGCTTACGAATGGCGTAAGGTTAATGGGCTTTCGCTGCCGCCTGGAGTTCCTCAAAGACGTGAAGTGCATTGCAAGCATGCCAATATGCCTGTTTTCCTTCTTAATTGGGTCATGCTTTACTTTGGTTGGGGCAGCACCTCTATTCTACATGCACATCTTCGGCTCAATTCGCGCGTCTTCACTTCTAGAAGCTGTACTACCCATCTTTGCTTGGCGATCACGTGCGGCCTATGAAATTCTCATTGCGCAGTGACTTCATTCATCTAATTTGACCACATTTAATCCATTTCCGTTTTCAAACTGTGATAGAAGATTGCACATGCAGTCCCTTAACGCTAGCATGGAGAAAGCTTGTCTCAAGGCTAACACACTTGACACGACCAATTCAAGATGTATGTATTAACGCCCGCACTGACGGACTGGAGTCAAACGGCCAGTCTGTCTTGACATCGATAATTCGAATATTGGTGTACTATGTTATGCATGGCTTCCTCGGACGAAGACTGCTCACGGTGCAATCACTTCGCCGTATTGTAGAACCAGTACTTCCAATCCAGCACGTTCTCCAGGCAACAATGAAAACACCAGGAAGAACTCCTGTCAAGAAGCCGGAGTTGAATATCGTAGATTTTCGTTGCAGAGCGATGGCAACATAACGGGATCGTAGACTGACAATGCCTGAAGACTGAGGCTGCTGGTTCGAACATACCTTCCCCTTCCCTTTCCATACCATTCATCTCTTGGTCTTATTGATTGCATCGCCAGTCTGCTAATTTTTCGAGCACCAACGCTATCTCTTCAGCTCACGCATCACAGCACTCTCCTAATTATTCAATACACAATGCCTAATCTGCGTAGCAGCATATTCCACTCAAAGTTGTTCATCCTTCTTCTCCTTCAAGTAGATAAGTCACCCGCCACGATTCGTTCTGGCGGTATCGCAGCCCCGTTATAGCCTCTCAAGCGCTCCCACTCATGATCCGTCCCAGGATGCCTAAGGGGATATCGTACGCATCTCCGATGTCCAGACGAAGTACTCAGAGATGTGCGCGGCAGCATACGACACCGAATCGCTAATCGCTGACGTTCATATGCCTCTACTACCTAAGGTCGGCTCTAAGAGTGACTTTTGGATGCTGAATGCTTACATCGTTTAGCGGGAAACATACTGAGGCTGAGTTGCGTGACTTTCTGGCTCGCTTGAACATGTACCGATATGTGCGTCCCAGCTTTGTCGAGTTTCTCCTATACGTCAACAACGGTGAGCACGTTCCCAGCAAGGATAATGAAGAAGCAATATTATATTCTTTGCGTGAGATGACCATGTATTGTGGCGCTCTCCACCTTCCTGCGTTCCGGGACTACCTACTGCCTAGAAATCTGCCGAGGCGTGAAGTTGACTCGTTGAATCTCCAGGGTATCATTTAGAAGTGATTGAGATGATGAACGAAAGTGGATGACGGTTAGAGGAAATGGAGGACTCCCAGACTGACAGTGGATACTGTGTTAGAGCGTAGCAGGAGCGAAAACATAGCTCAAAATGCATCTTTACTCAACTTGCAGAATAGCGTGCATGTATTCCCAATCTAAATAACATGTATGGGGTATTACCAGATCCTTAACAACACGCACCCCCTTCTACCAAACCCGGTATCCCAATGCCGCTGATAACGTGCGACAAACATTCTACAACAACGCTCAAGGTCCCAAGCCTGGCCATGCGGATACAAAGATGACAAAGATGCAAGAAATGCTAATGTTGTTGGCTACTATGCGGCCGCTTAGCAGTGACAAAGGACATGACCATATGTGCTATAAAAGATGGGCAGCTATGGGCAGGTGGTCATTGTCGAGACAGAATGAAGGACTAATTTCCGAGTTACCTCATTGTCCGAGAATCGGAATATCAAATCCGATGGGGGTTATTGGGGCTTTTCGGATTGCCTGCGCACATATCGCGGCGAAACAGGGGAGGTGCCTTCGACCTGCGAGGGAGTTGAGAAACGTGAAGAAGAGGACGAAGGGCGTGAGAAGTTACGTACGCCCAGTGGACCTGGGGCGAAGGAATGTAGCTCTGGTTCCTTTGGCTCAGAAAGAGATCCTTGAGATTGGCTCAAAGGGCTGGATGAAGGCCAGGTGTCTCTTGAGTCGGCAAGGAAGCCTTCGCCTGCTTCCTGTTAGCTGTCTCACCCTTTGTGCGTTCAACCTAAGGCAGGACGGGGAGCAAGGAAGGCGCACTGGACTACGCACTGGCCACACCCAACCCCTCACACAGTCTCTTCCTCCATAGCCCACACGCCTCCTCGAATCCTTCCATGACCTCCCCACACGCTCTTTTCGCCTCCCTCTCTCTCAGCCGTCTATCCCAATCCCCTCGCTCAATGAACTCCCATCCTTCGGTTGTGCGCTCCGCTTCGCGTTTCCATTCGTGGAGCTGCTCTTTGCTTGTTCGCAGCCGACGAGCCGCGTTGGTGGTCGTTTGGCGCGACATGTGTAATGTGTCGCTGACATTGGAGAGATGTTGCAGGAGTTCGCGGGTCGAGATGGTGAGATCTGAGAGCGAGATTATGGGATCTGTAGAGCTGTGCGGGAGGGATTGAAGAGTTTGTTCAACGAGGGGGAGGAGCTCTTCGATGGCGTCTGGAGACGGGATTATGGCACGGGGGCCGGTGAACGAAGCGGTCAAAGAGGTTAGTACGCGCGATTGGTGGGTGAGATGAGTTGTGAGCGAATCGTGGGCGGTTTTGAGACTGTGTGGTGTTAGCAGGAATGCTTCTGATACTAAGTATAGGCGTGGTGTACCGTGTTGCGCCGTTCTCGATAGCAATTTGGCTTCCTAGGTCTCGGAGCTGATCTGTGACGCGCTTGACCACTTCGTCCGAAGCGCTTCCATTCTCTTCCATACCCCTCCGTGCTAGACTTTCTACAGCGGCCATTCGCGCCTCGAGGGCTGGGGAAATGCCCTCGTTTTCCAGATCTGAGTCCTCTCCATAATCCGACCCATCATATAGCGACCTTTGTCTGTTATGCTTTTTTGTTCTTATTGCCGCACTCGGGCTCAGTGTAGCTCTCGATTGTGTTGATGGAGAGCTCTGCATGGCAACCCCACTATCCCTTACACCATTCAAATTCACCATATTCTGAACCCCCGTTGATCCATCATGCTCCACAGCTGTGCCAATGCTTACGACATTCTCATGTGACTGTTCCAGCTCTTCTCCAAATTCGCTGACCATTTCCTCATCCTCACTCCCCCAATCACCCAACTCGTCCGCAAGGTTCCCTAACCCCCCACTATCTTCCCTAGCCCCTTCAAAGTGCTGTGCCGGGCTACTATGCTCAAATTCACGTGATGAACGTGGTGTTATGGGCGAGTAGCCAGATCTGGAAGAGGGTCGATTAAATGATTGTCGTCTGGAATGTGACATATCGAGACTAGAAGGGTGTCGGTGGTGGGATGAGGGAGGCCTATGGGTAGGCGACCGTGACGGAGAAGACATGGTCGTGCAAATTACCGTAGTATCGAAGGACAGGGCGAGAATGGTAGGCGCATTGGGGCCTGGCAAGTTATAATTGTGATGGTGACTAAGGTTGATCGCAATATGCGCTGTGCCCTGTGATTGCTTTCTCCTTTTACGGCCCGTTCCGAATCGTGTAGTGTCGTATTAGAAGGTGAGGAAAGCAGAAGAACTGAGTCAAAGAGTCGTGGGGGGTAAGGGTGTGTCTGTAGTGAAGTGCGCGTGAATGTAAACGAATTGTGAAATCCGGGGCTAGTTTGGCTTGGCCGCGGAGTTTGAATGAATGCAATGAGGAGAGTCCTAGGTGTGAGATGAATATCCTACTTGCCACACAATGTTTGACAAAGTGAGTAATAATATGTATAGTCGCGTCAGAAACAGATGTTGCAATTCTCGAGCCCCTCCCCCTTGGGCGATGTTGATGTATTTGTTGTCACAGCCATTAGCAGGGTTCAACCTAGAATCTGTTGGACTCCCCCCCCTAGCGGATACGACGATCGCGAAGAATATTATATTACGAAAACAAATCTGATGTTTCGCCTACTTCTTTTATTTATATTGGCAGCAATAACGTAACCGAGTCAAAGCTTGAACCTCGAATGCGTTCTAGCATAGTTGACTCCCATACGCGCAAAGATCAGTGTGCACATTGATGACTCGTACCCGACTAACCTCCAATGCTAGTGCTCGCGCCATAACCAAGCACGCCCGCAATGCTGACAGGTATCACTTGAATGGTCATACCCATAAACCAAGATACATGCTCAGATAAATGATGTCCATAACGCCATGGTATAGACAGTCCACGCTTCTGCATGTTACCGCAAAGAAGCCATCCACCCATAGACGGACTATGTCCCGCAGAACTCCCACAATGTCCTTGTAATGCCGCTGAATAGAAAGATGTATATATTTGTGGATCGCACGCAATCATTTGTTTTGGTCAAGGTTGGCGAGCTGCTTCTTTAGCACGTCAAAGAAGTTCTGCCCATTAGGCATTTGGTGTGACGTGCCGCTGCCTGTAAAACGTCAGGTCCAACTCAGACTCCACATGGAGGTAGGCATACCTCTAGCACCCCATACGCCGCTACTCCTCTTAGCAACAGAATCTCCTTGGACCTTGTGGTATACCTGCGGTTGATCTTAGAGCGTAATGTTAGCTGATATTCTAGTTGCATGAGTATCTGTGGAAGTCATACTGGCAACAGTCTCACGGTACCCTGTTGTGTGTCAGCATGGCTCATCCATAGTAGCTACAGTTTCTGTGTATAGGCTTGGAGCCTGAGCTGGTGCAGCACTTACTCTTTTTAAGGTAGTCCTTGATCTCGTTGGCATTGAAGCCATGTATAGGAACATGCTCTTCTCTAGGAGCAGAGCTCGCCACCGATTGTCCTGGGCCTGCAGGCTTGCTATGGGTCCCTTTGTTGCCCCAAGCATTGCTTGTTGATGCGGCGGATTGCTGTCGTCCGTCCTTCGAATTGCCTTGTCCTGGCCTCCGCCAGCTGCAGCATTGTTAGCGACATTCCACATAAATGTACTGGAGCACATACCGGTTCTCGCCTGCGCCGCTCATCGTCGCAATTCTGAGGATCGGTGGGGGAGGCGGGGAGCGATGCCGTGATGGATATAAATGATGGAAGTAGCTCTCTAACCGCGCTGCATGACAAGTCAAACTAGGGGCTCTCGCGTGGCCAATGGGAATGCCCCATCACCATATCTACTCGACAGTTGCGTGAACAGCTCACCATGCTAGTCTTTTTCCAGCCAAACCTTGTAGGCGTTCACGAACACATACGGTTTACTGGAGAGTTTTTTCTTGCAATTATTCGCTCGGTGCCGTGTGTTGTTCATCACGTGTGGAACAAGGTACATAGAAGGTCCACAGCATTGGAGATTTGTTCGTGTTGAATGCCGGTATACTTGCTGGATAGATATAACGTGGATCGATTGGTCTAAATAGACTCATCTGTACTCTGCTCCTTGCTCCTTGAGCGCTCCATGCGTCTCCACAAAGCGAGGAATCCACCACCAACCACCATCTGGCCCGCCTTTGGGCGACAGACCATGGCCCATTTCTCGTCCTCTTTGGCCAAAGTCTCTGCCAACTCACCATCTCTTACCTCTTGGCCCTTGGTCGGGTCGATGGACTCTGCACCTGAAGCCTCTGGCGACTCCTTGGCGTCAGACTTCTTCAGCGTCGATCTTGGTCTAACCGCCCGAACATCCCATTCACGAATCATACCTGCCCCAAGCTCGACCACTTGATCGAGCAAATATGGCAGTTTCTCTTCGCGGATCTTCTCCACGCATTGCGCAATTTGGGTGATACTTGGATTGAAAACAGCAAGCAGTCCATTCACTCGTAATGCCGGGACTACGTTTGCCAAGTGAGAGTCTGCATTAGGCAGATCCAGAAATACATGGTTCAAGAAAGGCTCTTCAGTCTGTCTGGTCACCCTCTGTGATGCAATCCATGCAGATACATCTCCTACGTGAAACTCGACGTTGCCAGCATAGAGACCGTGTCGAAAGCCTTGAACAATCTTCTTTGCATGTTTCGAGTGTTTGCTTGAAATGTCCAGCGTGTGCACGATGGCACGTCTGCATGGTTTCCACGACTCTATAGCCGTTTCCTGGAGATCTGATATGGAGTCGCCCAAATAGACAGCATCTTCTGGTTCTTCTACGTTGAGGACGTAATCAGGGGTTTTTGCAAGGGGTGGATTCGCGGCATGGATGGCGCGAGAAAGATGCAAAGTCAGAGCTCCATGGCCTGTACCAGCCTCTAAGATCTCGAACGGTGGCTCATTATTCGGCGCACTTGAGGGTGTGTCGACGTGGATGTCTAGAAGGGAGACGATCAGGTTCGTATCAGAGGGGTATAACTACGGCCACTTAGCTACACGTTCAGATGTCATAGCACTGATGCATGTTTGGATGGCAATAAACGCACAGGTGTAACGAGACGTGGGGTGAGCCGAACGTACTCTGCTAACGTAGGTTCATGCACACGGTATTCAAAGCCTTTCGACGACCGTATTATCTGACGTGGCTCTTTGCCAATGATATTGGTATGATCAATAACCCCGCGATGTGTGTGTGTCGTCTTTGCTGCCTGTAGCTTTAAAAGTGTGCCATCGATGGTATCTTTCTTATCTCGAAGAAGGACAATATCTCCTTCCCTAAAAGCGCGCCGTAGACCCGCGTTGGTACTGAAAAACCTGGCGGTTTCTTGGATCCCTAAGCGTCGAAGCTGTCCTAGGCAATGGGTTTGCATAGCTTGACCTACAAGCTACCTGCACTCATCAATGTGGTAGTAAAGTTGGAGTGGTGGTGGAGTGAAGAAAGAAGGAACAAGATACAGGCCATGCAGGGTTCACGCGCTACCGGCTCAAAGTGGGGACCTCCGCGGCGAACCAACGTCGATCAAGGGATTCGAGCGGCCAAGGAACCACACGCGCAAGGACACCCGCTGTGGATGTCTCGCATTCAAAACTCTTGCTCTCGAGGAGACGTGAATGTGTAATGGGGACGGCGCTACACAACTAACCTGAATTTATTCTCTTCTTTTAAGATATATGTGGCTGAACAGCCACCTATTTCTCCATCATGACCCGCCGAATAGTATGTTTAACTTTCGCAAGCCCCATGTATTACTGATTTATTTCACAGGTCAGAACGGGTATTCAGCTTATAGCCTTTACGACCATCGCCTGCTTCCTCGTTTTCTTCGTCGATAATCGATATCGTGTCCTGCCTCAGTCCGTTCACAGCCACTTGCCCCTACATCATGAGGGTCTCGTCATCACCGACATCACTGTGCAGACATGCTCGAGCTTGAATCCACTGTCTAAATGTATGCTGGATCAAAAGAAATGGCACCGTGTTGAAAAGGACCTCTATCTTGGCTCGGGCTGGGTGTCTAAGGCATATGTGCACATTAAACGCAAAAGGGAGGAAGAGCTTTCGAGTGATGACAAGGTCATCATTGATGTGCGCACAGGCAAGCTTGACCCAGCTATGGGGGAGAAGGCTCAAGCATCTGAGAAATGGGAGTCTCGACCTGCAGGCATTTGGATCAAGAGGTCTCTCAAGCGCCACGCGAGTGACTCGAAGCAGGCAGTGACCGCTGTTGACATACTGTTTGGATCTGATGCAGTCGAGCCACGTCCTGGGTGGGAACTGGTCAAAAACGGAGCACTACATCTCGAGACAGCTCGAGACAGCAAGGATCCACGCTTGAGCATACGCCGAGGGGCACCACACAAAATTGAGAAACCGATCCCGAAAATCAGAAAAGACGGAAAATTCAAGATCATGCAAATTTCCGACCTGCATCTCAGTACTGGATTAGGTGTATGCAGAGATCCCGAGCCCAAGGATGCTAACGGTGGCCACTGTGATGCAGACCCAAGAACGCTGGACTTCGTTGAGCGTGTTTTGGACGAGGAGAAGCCTGACATGGTAGTACTCTCTGGCGATCAGGTCAACGGTGATACTGCGCCGGATATTCAGAGCGTGTGTAATCCGTTCATTTTATCAATATAACCACACTCACACTTGGCAGGCACTATTCAAAATCATCGAGCCGCTCGCCAAACGCAAGATCCCGTATGCGGCCATATTTGGTAATCACGATGATGAAGGTACACTCTCCCGCCACGCGCAAATGTCACTTTATGAGTCCCTACCCTATTCTTTATCCGAAGCCGGTCCAAATACCATCGAGGGCGTAGGCAATTACTACGTCGAGGTGCAGGGACATAGCAGCAAGCACTCTGCATTGACACTCTACATGCTTGATACACACGCATATTCGCCTGATGAGACGCACTATCGAGGCTACGACTGGATCAAACCAAATCAGATCAACTGGTTCAAGACTACCGCTGAGGGATTAAAAGAAGCTCACAGTCACTACACTCATAAACACCTGAATATGGCATTTATCCACATCCCGTTACCTGAGTATGCAAACAGGGACAACGAATGGGTCGGTAACTGGACAGAAGGTGTGACAGCCCCCGCATTCAACACCCACTTCAAAGACGCGCTAGTCGAGCAAGACATCAAATTTGTTTCCTGTGGTCATGACCATGTAAATGACTACTGTATGCTTTCAAAGGAACATGCAACACAAGAGCCAGAGCTGTGGATGTGCTACGCCGGTGGCAGTGGCTTCGGTGGGTACGGTGGGTACAACAACTACCATCGCAGGCTGCGTGTTTTCGAGATTGATACAAACGCAGCGCGTATATCGACATGGAAGAGATTGGAGTATGGTGATGTTGGGAAAAGATTAGACGAGCAGATGATTGTGGATGCTGGAAGAGTTTTGCCAGTTCGACGAGATGATCAAGATTAAGCGGTTTGGGTAGGATTGCGACGAGCAAAGGCGTTCTTGGTGTTGCAAGGTTTAGCCATAGGCCTGATGTATTCAGATTTCAGAACAAAAGACTACGCGTGACTGGCTATGGGCAAGAGTGTTCTACTCGGTTTCAGTAGAAATCTATATCGAACATTGCTCCATCCTTCAGGCTTCGTTTAACGCTCTTCAACGCACTTCTTGGCATCATCAGCCCTCCATCTATTAGGGTTCTTCTGAGCGATGATATTTTTTGGCGTTGCTGAGGATCACTAAAGCTGCCAAGGTTTCTCATCAATCGTAGTCACCAGTTTCACGGCCATTGCTATCGTCGAGACTGGACTAACGCTTGTCTAATGGACCTCCAGACATCACTGTTGTTTGCGATACGGGTGCATGCGTTATATACCATGCTCAATTCTCTGCTCTCCTCCACCTCGGCTTGCTGCTGCACACTACTTACTCTTGGCGAAGCCAATTCGATGTTTTGCTCAATATCCCCATTCGTAACCTCATCTACACTGTACAATAACCACCAAATAACTACAGTGTCCACTCTTACTGCACATTATACGTGTGGTCTGATTTTACATTACTATCTTTATCCAATTTAGTCAGAACACAAGTCGGGAAATTTAGCAAATAGATACTAAATTGTGTATCCATGGTCCCTACCGACTAAGATCTCACTGCAGGTTCTGAGCGGGCCTAGTTTAAATTGCCATAAAACATAAAGACACTAAATATGACTAGGCGTGGCATCAAAGACTTTGCGCGACCAACTTATATTGAATGAACTAGAACTTCTTATTGAGAAACTAGCACCATTAGTAGTAGTGTGACTACCCAATGAATAATTTCACTGAGACGCAACTCTATTGGTGGTACAATTGGTATCATATTGTCACTCCCATCACACCTCACAGGTACAGAAATCTGAGTCTACATAGAGCCGGGTCCAAGTTTCCGCACGGATCCATCTGTATGTCATATGACTACCTCTCCTCCTGATCCCACCAAGCAGAGATGTCAACAATCAGTTGATCGGCAGGCCTGTTTTCTGATCGAGCGTGGCAAATACCACTCTTTGTTCAATGATACGCTTAAATAGGAAACAGGCCGGCCGATCAACTGATTGTTGACATCTCTGCCACCAAGTCACTTGTGGACTACATTCTCAATACTTTTTAAGATTGAGGGGTTCTATTCTCCTTTGTAATAATTAGAGATGATTACGGAGAGTGAGTTTTGCTATCTTGGATTTTCGTTATCCGGAGTAGAAACCGCGGTAGTTTTCATGTGTACGAGATGAGGCTGCTCCCCTGTTGAGCAGCAAGGTGAATAACACACCTAACTTTACACGCACTCTGCTTCATCATTACTACAACGCGTCGATGAACAAAATTCTTAAATACATCAAATGTTGCACATACATGAAAACTAGTGTAAAGATAGCAATATCTTAGTTGTGTGCTTTGACCAAAACTAATGGACTCAAGTGTGCCTAAATCTCCACCATTTCCCTTCCTCTTCCTCCCCATCATCCATAGTGCCTTCCGTACTACGACCAGGGACAGCACTTCCACTAACTCTGGCTGCACTTGGTATTCCTACATCCTCGCTCCTATCAATTCTGTTCCGCCACGCACTCGCCTGCACTTCATACACATCTTCTTTTTCACCAGATAGCGACTCCAAACTCGCTCTCTTGCTCTCAGGAACAAGAAAACTTGTCAGCATACCCAAAAACATGAACAACGCAAATATTTGCATTACCCCATGGATCCAGGGCGTAGGGTTACTATGTGTAGCGCCGCGTTTGATCATCGGCGCAAAGAAGATCTGTGCAAACACTGCACCTAATTTGCCCATCCCAGCACTGAACCCATGTCCTGTACTTCTCACTCTTGTTGGGAATATTTCAGCAGGCGTGATGAAAGTTGTTGCGTTTGGTCCGAAGTTAAAGAAGAACTGTGCTAGAACGTACAGAATGAGGAGATGCGTCTTGGAAAGCACTTTCCAAGCAAAGCCTAGGACGCAGAAGATAATTGTTAAGATGGCGAAGCCACCGATCTGTATCGGCTTGCGGCCGAATTTGTCGACTGTAAATACGGTAAGCCAATACCCAGGAAGGGCGCCGGCGCAAATGAGCACAATTTGGCCAGTTGCAGTGTTGCGTAGGTTGAGATAAAGATTTTCGCGTTTGTCAAAGCCCATGGTCGATAAGAGAGAAGCAGAAGAGAATCCCAAACCATAAAATGCTAGATCGAGAAAGCTGGCGATAGTCAGTGAATGGGTTCTAGAAGATGAATATATATGAAGAACATACAACCACGACATTGCACAGCCAAACAATCTGATAGCCTGTCTCTTCTGCGAATAAAAGCGGAAAGCTTCCATCAATGTGACTGGAGGTTTCCTGTATCCGTTCATCTCGCGCCTCGTCTGGGCCTGCGTGACCGGGTTTAAAATATTGCCTTGCTTTCCATATCGGTACTTCCTCGCATCAACGCTCGCTTTTTCAATGTCACGTAAAACGTCGAATGTGTAGCGAGGTGTTTCTAAACACATCAGAGAATCTCCAGGGCAGGACTTGGGATTGCTCACCTGGAATCGTGAGCCGATAATACAATGCAAACCAGCCCGGAACGCCTCCAAAGGCGATAATGATCCTCCACATCTTGTCTACCGTCGCAATACACTGCCCTGTACAATCTGCGACGGAGGCCACAGGTAGAAGGTGATCTTTATATCCGACTACAACAATTAGTGTCATCAACGCAGCAGCGAGTTGTCCAAGTCCCTGCATGGCGAAAACAGCAGCTATGATGCCACCGCGGTATTGAGTGCTTGAGAACTCTGCAGTTATCACAGCTGAAAGTGGGTAGTCACCACCGACGCCAATACCCATTACCTGATTGATGTCAGTGCGATTCTTCAGCATTCGCTGAATATTACCAGTAACCTACGACGCGGTAGAAAATCAAGACACCGACGATGGATAAAGTACTCGATTCTCCACAGAGCGATTGCGCAAGTGTTGTTGAAATGATGATCATAAGCTCGACGCCATACATGCGCTTGCGACCCAGGAGATCCCCTAGATACCCAAAGATACATTGGCCGAATATGGCGCCGGCAGACGTTGCAACTTTAATGGCAGTGTCGGCGTTATGAGGTATAACGCCACGATGTGTCTCATCTTGCCAATATACAATGCCTAGCATGATGACCGCAAGATTGATGGCGAATAACTTTGGTAACTGTTAGCCACATTTATGGTTATGTAACTTGCACATACACTATACGCATCCGTGAAGAAACCGATACCAGTTACGACTGCAAGTCGAACATGATACCATCCAAATGGCGCTTTGTCTACCTCAGCCAAAGTCATACGGCGTCGTTCATTGGGGTCGGCGATGTGGGTCTACATTGATGAGCGAGGCGTGAGGGTAAAGGTTGAGGTTCTTACATAGACACCCGGAACATCGCGATACGCAGCATTGCCGACTCGATGGAACGATGGCATCAAGATGTGCGTTCAGAATTTAGAAGATAAAGTATATGTTGTGGGTCTGAGACACGGAACGGAGTCTGTTAAAGCCTATATGAGCCCTCTGAGGCTGAGACGTACACCGGCGTAACGGTGAGACTGACTTGCAGGCTACGAATTACAGTAAGGCTGATGACCGTTGTTGGTGAATGCATACGATCAGTTAGTTTCGGGCGTACAGAGAGTTGCTTAGTTGTTGAGGTAAATCGCCAAATGTTGTCAACGACGAAGACACGAGCAGGCAGCGCCATCACGCTCGATATCAAATGGGGATAGCATGCTTGTTGCGACTCGAGAAACATTATGCATAGGATGAAAGAGCTTAGTACGAACGCCGTTGCGGGTTTCTGCTTTTGACATCGCACCACGTTTATTTCACGTTCCTGGAATTATGCTCCTGATTGGTTGGTCAGCATACCATGGTGCAAAAGTTCCCATGCAGACTTTCGCTTACATGGCACGTTCCGCACCCCCTTGGACCGGTAGGTGAATTTAATCATCGCTCAGGCGAGGGGCATGTGATGCCAAGCCCTAATGCCACGCCTAATACCGCGCCCTAATCCATAGACCGTTGTCTTGGGAGGCTGTACAGAATTAGTGCAGCATCGTCTTAAGCGAGGCATTTTGGTATGTACAACTATGAACAGGTTGCTCACACGTAAGGCAAAATCGATCAAGGTGTATCCGTACTTAGGATGTCACTTCGTCACAAGTAGTGTCATTGCCTAATAAGTCAGTACGTACAGGTGGTACATACAGGTGGTCTGGCGCTTTGCAAGAGACTCGGTATATATAAAGCAAACCCGAGTCTGAAGTAGGGTTGTAAAAGGATATAAAGCTGGCGAGTGGATTACATTTGTATATCTCAACAACGCGTTACGCGGTGCCTTCATGAACCTTGAGTGCCACAGTGGTGGCAGTATCCTGAGAGGCTCCTTCGACTACCCATTCTCTCAATGCAACTCTCAACTGCCCCTCCACTCCCTGTTCGACCCAGAAGTGACCCGCGCCAACAACTTCAACACTCGAGAATGCTGATCCATGTTGGGTTTTCAATTGATCAGTCCAATCTCGAATCTTCTTTGTGGATACAAAAACGTCTTGATCGCCATAAATTATCAACGATACCAGCTTTCCAACGCTTGTTATATCCGTGTCTTTTGATCGACTCCACAGTCTCTGTCCTAGTGCAGGCGCAGCGAGTGTTGATATTGGGGGCATCAAGGGCGAGATGAGAAGATAGCGGACTTCTGGTGTGGCAATCTTGGCATCAGTCTGTTCGAGTGACGAAGCGGAATTTCTGCGCCTTTGACCTCTGTGGCTAAGGCTCCTCAGACGATGTCCAAAATACAAACTGGGTGGTATGTCGAAGCTTCGTTTTGCCTCTCTACTGCTTCTCCTCACATCGGGGCTTGTCTCTTCCCCCCCGATTGTTATGGATGTCTTGTGTTCATTTTTTCTTTTATTCTTCTCTCTTTTGTGGTCCCGAGCTACATTAATCCATGCTAGGTTGCTCTGTTCTGCAAGCTTGGAAGCCCTCAGTATAATCTCATCGGCCGCCAAGCCAGTCAGAGGACCCGAAAAGCGTTGAAGAATCGACGACACGGGCGGCATATGCTTCGCAATTAGAGAACCGTATGAGTAACCGCCAAGAATAATCAGCGGCACTTGATCGAGCAAAGAATCGCTCAGCTGTTGCGCCGATGGATGTGCCGGTGATTGGCCAAGCAGAGGAATTATATCTGGCATAGAAAAAGGCTGGATGAGGCTCACGTAATGAATAAAGCATGCGGTGAAGGAGGTATAGTCGTCCAGTTCTGGTCTCCCAGACCAGGATGTACGGCTCTTGTGTTTGGCACCATGAGCACCTCTACTCTAGATTAGCAGCTATGAAGGCTTCTAGGGTCATATTGTCATACCGGAAATTAAAAGTCCCAACTATATACCCAGCCTTTAGGAGCTCATCAACAACGATGCCTACGACACGGTCATCGTAGCTGCCACCCATCGGAGCATAGGGATGCGCCATGACGATACCCCGTTTCCTCCATAATGATGTTCCGGGCGAAAACTCTAATGGTTCGTTGAGAACGGCGGGGTGGTATATGCGACAATCAAGTGTTGTATCGTCGTGAATTGAAGGTATTGTGAAGCTGTAGTGGGGTTCCGAGGGAATACGCATTTTTTGGGCCTACGATAGACCCGTAGCGGATTTTCACTGCATGCTTAGTGATGTCTGAATAGTTTCGAGGTCCCAAAACTGTAGTAGTTTCTGGGCGTGATTAAAGGTTTGTTGTGAAGGTTGGAGTTGCGGAGCTGCGGAGACATTCGCCGCGACTGTGTTGTTGGTCAGGAAGATGCAAGGTACCAATTCATGCATGCACGGATCCAAAACTCTCACAGATGCAACAAATTTAATCGCAGTCATTGCCAACATGCTCAAGAGAGATCGCAAGTTATTCGAGGATTCATGCTATCATTTGTGAACTACGTATATGCTTATTGGTCATGGTAGGATAATCGAACGCCCAAACAACTCGCTCCACGACTAGAACGTGTCATGGCCGTACAGAAGTGCTTCAATCAGTATCAGTATCCTGGTGGGATATCATCAACTCAGGATCAGGATCATCGTTTGAGTTATCATCAGCTGCGAACAAGGTCGGTTTGACAGCAGGTTTGGGCGGCGAACGTCCAATCCGTATCGCTGATCCTGTCATCTCCTCTTCTGGAGGAGCCTTGAAGTCATCGAGCTCTACGAGCGAACCTGTGACTTTCTCCTTACCCTTCCGTTTCATCCCGAGAGCTTCATGTAGAATATCTCGACCTTGTTGGAAGGCTTCGAGCTCGGCACCAATGGCACACATAAGAAGATTCCAACTTCTGGAAGAAGCATACTCCAATTTTTCTTCCAGAAAAGTGATTGTGTCATCCATCTGGTCCAGCAAACTGGTAGGATCTGCTGTGCCGCTCCTGCTCACTTTATGCATATAGCGCTGCAGACTCGCCTCGTAATTTGCCACCTCCTTCACTGTGTCGTTCCACATAATTGATCCTTCTTCAAGTGCAGCACGCTCGACATCGACTTCCTCACACTTCTCTGCGAGCCTTGTGTATTCTTCTTGCCAATATTCATGTGCCATCTCGAGGGTTCGACGTTTGGGGGGAAGTGTAGGAAAAGGCGAGGTAGAAAGTGGTGTATGCTTCGCATTTGGAGGACGCGTAAGAAAGCTCGAAACCTCCTCGTTCAGCATCGAGAGTGATGATCTGTACGATGATACTTTTGCTTCTTTAGAGTTCTCGGCACCCGCAATCTCATCCAAGACTCTCCGTTGCCGCCGCTTCAGCGCCCACAGTTCCTCTTCCTTCTGTTTGATCTCTTGTTCTAGCTTTGAAGCTTCATCCTGAAGAGCACGTGTCTTTGCGCCGGCATCGCCGCCCTCGATACCATTGATTTTCGTTTCTAGTCGCGCACGCTTTTGCATCCAGGCTTCAGTCTTCTCCACATTGAATTGTAGGTCTCTTAGTCCCTCTTCCAACATGTCCAACTCCTCAGC
This sequence comes from Leptosphaerulina australis, assembly GCA_026120165.1. Classification (NCBI taxonomy): domain Eukaryota; kingdom Fungi; phylum Ascomycota; class Dothideomycetes; order Pleosporales; family Didymellaceae; genus Leptosphaerulina; species Leptosphaerulina australis. The sequence continues at coordinate 55,840 of JALRMI010000048.1, forward strand.
TTTAACACTCGCAAGCTGTTGTATACGCCTGAATATGCCTCTTCTTGCAGTACTAAGGCCTAACTTCCTTCTGGTAGGTCTGCGCTCGTCGCCGCTATGTTCAGCACTCTTATCGGCAGATCGCACACTGCTAACTGTCGGTGTGGTGCTACCATTCGACACCAAGTCATCCGGCATAGTGCCGTTCTTGCTAAGACCGTTCATTAGCCCGTCTGCCTGCGCATCAAGCAGTTCCTGAAGTTGTTGCTCGAGATGACGGGCGCGTCGTTGTAAAATGAGTACATCGTCTGGGATGTGGGATACTGGCGATATGCTGGCTTTTGGAACACTCCATATTGCTGAGGAGATCACTGGCGGCGGTATACGTGGGGGGTGTGGAGGGTTATAGAGTGGCAGCTCATGATCGCGTGCATGCGGATCCTCAAATGACTTTCGAAACTTTGGTGGTGAAAAGGAGCCCAGGACTGAATTTATTAGGGACATCTTGAATAATTCTAGAGTGCAGTAGTAGATGTTGAAGCCATGAAAGCTGCCAAAGCTGTATTGTTTGTTCAGGTGAGCTGTGATATTGCTGTTACTTTGAACATGTGAACGAATGACGGAGCTCGGAGATCCTTAGTCATCCAAGCTTCAAAGTCCAGAGAGTTGCAGATGACAACCTCGTGTGATCTGCGTCAGCTCAGAAACTAACATTATAACCAAAGAGGGACTCTATTGCGAGGAACAGACACAAAAAGTCGTCTCGAGGTACTCGTTGTGCAGCAACTCTCCATTGCAAGCTCTATGGCCACTTGTGAGCTCCTCTTCTACACACATGAACGCATACCTTTGGCCAAAGACAATCTTCAGATATGTAGTCGCTATTTTGAATAATGATTCATAAAACCACATTATAAGGGTTTCGAAGCACCCGGACAGATGTTCATAAAGCCGAAGAGAGAGTCAGTAATGGAGGTCCCACTACGACTAGCGCAGCAACCCTTCGCTTAGCTCGCACCCGAAGATGGCCCGCCTGCAATATTGAACTTCGCAACTCCAACTTTGCGACCAACAGCACTAACCTCAGGAACATCCACCGTACGTCTACAGCGCCTGCTATACCTTTCGCCAACCGCTAACAGCGCATCTACAGTAGTCGTCCATTCCACCGATATACAAAATGGCTGACGCTTCTGCTCCCGCTCGCGGCGGATTCGGATCTCGTGGAGACCGTGGTGGTGACCGTGGCCGTGGCCGCGGCCGTGGACGTGGTCGTCGTGGCGGCAAGTCCGAGGTGCGCATAGCAGGAACATGAAGAGTCTGGCAGAGAATTGACAACTGTGCAGGAGAAGGAATGGCAGCCCGTGACCAAGCTCGGCCGTCTCGTAAAGGCTGGCAAGATCAAGAGCATGGAGGAGATGTACGTTCATGCGCAGGACAATTCTAACATAAGGGACAGCGACTGACAATTGGCAGCTACCTCCACTCTCTCCCCATCAAGGAGTACCAGATCGTTGATTTCTTCCTCCCCAAGCTTAAGGACGAGGTCATGAAGATCAAGCCCGTCCAGAAGCAGACCCGTGCCGGTCAGCGTACCCGCTTCAAGGCCATCGTTGTCATCGGTGACTCTGAGGGCCACATTGGTCTCGGTATCAAGACCTCCAAGGAAGTCGCGACCGCCATTCGCGCTGCCATCATCATCGCCAAGCTCGCCGTCGTCCCCATCCGTCGTGGTTACTGGGGTACCAACCTTGGTGAGCCTCACTCGCTCCCCACCAAGGAGTCCGGCAAGTGCGGTTCCGTCACCGTCCGTCTCATTCCCGCTCCCCGTGGTACCGGCCTCGTCGCCTCGCCCGCTGTCAAGCGTCTCTTGCAGTTGGCTGGTGTCCAGGATGCTTACACCGCATCCACTGGTTCCACCAAGACTCTCGAGAACACATTGAAGGCTACCTTTGTTGCCGTTGCCAACACATACGGCTTCCTCACCCCTGACCTGTGGGCCGAGAACAAGCTCAGCAGGAGCCCGCTCGAGGAGTACAGCGACATTCTCCGTGAGGGCAAGAAGTACTAAATGTACAGCGGTGAGGCTACGGTTCTTTTTCAGCATTCCTGGGTTATGGCGTGAGGTAATGCATTGGGCCCCTCCTATAAGTCGATAGGTATGGGACGTCCGGCACGAAATGAAAACTCCATTACGACCTTCCAAATGACTGTGCGCTTCAATCGTGATGCTGTGCGACATGGCAAATAGAGGTGCTCCTGAATACCATTGTGATGAGCTGGCTTGCTCAGTTAGAAATGACCGGGATAAGTTTCAACATAAGCAAGTCTGTCTATATTGGGGACGGTGCTTCCTTCAGCGAAGGCTTTACAAATCCACTTGAATCTTGGTTTGAAGCCGTTTGCGTCGAATATGAGGTTAATGTTTCTCTTTTGTACTAGCTCAAGTTGAATACGGCACCTTTCAACCCCAGATGTTCATAGCGAATTCCCATCGTTCCCCACACACCCTGTCGCACGATGCACTAACATCAAGTCTGCGTATATGAAATGCAGACGTCAGCCTTTCACCGCACACAGGTGACTAGCCACCAATGGTAATAATTTGTGTGCCTACTTGCATGCTCACTGCATCGACTAGAAGCAGGCTGCGAACCGCCCCCATCTGCATGCTGAGGGGCTGAGTATAGCAGCAATGCCTCGACACTTCCATCTTAACCTCGCGATATGAGCGAGTCATACCTCTGTTTACAGCCATAGTTCGTATACACTAGCATGGCTGAAGTTGTAGGTTTAGTTGCAAGTGCATTAACACGTAAGTAACATCAAGAGCCTCTGAGTAGTGTGAATAATATACTAGTATTGCTAGACTAATATAAACACAGTGGCTGGGGCGGCTCATGGTGCTGCGCAGCTTGCACAGGCTCTGTTCAACGTGACGGCGACATTCAAAAATGCACGAGAAGAAATGGCCGGTATTGCACAAGGGCTCTCACAGTTCTCTACAAGTCTTCAAACCTTGGACGAGATACTCAGCAGTAACAAAAGTCTGTGTAAGCCTGAGTTGCAAACAAATACCGACAAGATTATCATAGGATATCGGCAGGTTGCAGATGAACTCGCAAAATTGCTCGAGACACCCAGCAGCTTGCGGAGATTCCTATGGACTATCAAGAAGCCTAAGGCAAAGAATTTGCTTAGAAAAATTGAAGGCATCAAGAATGCCTTGTCTATGGAACTTTCAATATTGCAACTTGCGGTGCTTGTGAGAGGGCAAGTGAACCACACGTATATATCACCATCGATGGGCGTCTGGTCACTACTGATTGATATAGGCTAGTCAATGCCCCCATTATCGACCCAGCGGCATCCCAGCGCAAAGTCACCGAAACGGTCGTTCAAGCCAATCGGCAAGTAGTAGAGAGCGCGCAACATGAGGATTCTGAGGATACTGTACTGTTCAGTCATCTTGATGGCAAACGTACCGAGCTGGATCTCCGCAGACAGTACTCCTTCGACACCGCAACCTGGCTTTACCAACTTGTTTTCGGATCATCAGTGCTGGATTCGCTAGAAGAACCATCGCATCAACCTTCAGTATCTGATGATGATTCAGATAAGCACGATGGGACCGTGGCGTTGCCCTCTGCACAGCGGAAGCCATCATCATCGCCGAACAAGGAGATGATCATTTGGAATGCCAGGACAGAACCAAGCAAAGTGGTAGACAGACTGCTGTCAAGGTGGACAACGCTATCCGCTGAGCAGATCGCCGCAAGCTCTGCTCACAAGGAAGACGACAGATGGACTCGTTGGGCTTACCTAGTTTCGAAGACTATCCAAGAAGCAAAGGAAGAAGAAGAAAGTGCAGAAAAGAATGACACGGATATAGATGAATCAAGTGTGGTCGACGCTCGAACTGAGGACAGTGATCAGAGTGCTACAAGTAAGAAACGAAGGGCACGAGATACCGAACCCACAAAACATACAAGACGCGCGACACCAACCAACATTACTCAAGCTTCGGTACCACGGCATGTGACGTTTGAATACCCAGCCGAGATGCCTCCCAAATATACAAACAAGGCTGGGACAACTCCAGAGAACATGAGCCGCAAGAAGTCAGCTTCGCCTCATAATTATGTATCGACAGTACCTGAAAGGTCGACAGAGAGGTCTAGACGCAACATCAAAAGCATACCCAACTCTAATTATGTACACCATCCACTGCAACAAATACCTGCAACTTTTGGTTCCGACACTAGGAATGTACATCCGTTCACAAACCCTCCATATCGGTCACAATATGCAATGAATAGACCTGGGGTGTCCCACTATGATGTGAGCTCAGGCTGGAGTTCGTATCCACACATACCTCCTGCATATCCATTGCCTCCACATCTACCGCCACCTGCACCCGAGGCACCTATTCAGACACAAGCAACACCTCTGTCTCAAGGTCAGGCAGGAACCTTGACCGAAGAGGCAATCCGTACAGTTGTAGCTAGTGTAATACAGGAGCAAGACAGTAAGCAGACTACAGCCACAGATGACCATCGCTTGTTGCGGATTGAAGGTTTGCTTGCAGCACAACAAGACAACTTAGCCCGAATAGAACGAGCTCGGGCAGAAGCCGAAAACAGTGCTGACACCAAACAAATGTCCACTATCTCTAACGAATACAACAAGATAATCGAAAGCCTTGAGCAGCTCCGCATCCAACAAGAAGAGGAAAGACAGAGGAACGAAACAGATGCCTCTGCAGAGAAGGGCAACCTACAAATTTCAAATGAGAAATACGACACAACCGTGCGTGCTCTTGAAAGACGTATCGCACAACAGAAAGAAGAGAGACACAATGCTGAAGAGAAATGGCGCTCCGAATTGGAGGCCCTTAAAAATAAAGTTGAAAGGGCTGTAGAGGCCAGGGATATTGCATTAAAGAACACTGCAACAGCTCAATTAGTAGCCGAAGCAGCACAGAAATCTCTAGATACAGCCAAAGCAGAAATTGAAGTAGAAAGGACTCTGGTTGAGAAACGCGATATTGCGATGGCGGAAGCGAGGCGTAAAGCCGATGAAGATTACAGTAAGCATTTTCAGCGCTATGAGAAACTGCTGAAAGCCTCTCAGGAGACACCTCGGAAATTGGAACCCATTGTCCATCAGCCTGTCCGACAGACGCGCATGATGGACAAGCACCGCAGTATTGAGGTCAACGAGTACTTGCCTAGTGCTTCAGGCTCTTCATCTGCATTTCCTTTTTCACCCCTGAAGTTCTTCCAAAATGATATGCGGCGGCTCGAGCCGGATGTCCAGTACTATGAGACTAGTTCATGGCCCTCAGGAGAACGGCACAACAGCTTCCACAGCTCAGCGGCTTCATTACGATCCCCATTGCGATCCCCATTACGATCCCCAGGCCTGTCTATGGGCAGCGGAGATGGATTAGGCTTTAGTCCAGAGAGCCAGCAGATGATATTATTTCCTTCGAAGATTGACAGAAACTCTACATCGACCTCGAGGCTACAGTCGTATTTGAAGATGTCTGGCGTTCAAGCCATCTTTGGTGACGGGCAAGACCCAGCTCAAGGTGAACTTGTGCCATTCGAAGAGGGAAACACACAAATTGTAAGGAGTACGCTGTTCTGGGAACCCCCAGCCCGCGCTTTGGGTAGTGAGCTTTTGCTCACGATGAAGAATCGGGGTTGGAAGCCTTCATACAGTCGAAAATCGGGTACGTAAAATGTCTAAGGTTTAATCTTCATCGCTCACATCCTGCAGCAACAGGCCGGACGTACTTCCTCGGAGATCAACCGGTCCACTCCTACTTTTTCCAGCCACAGTATACACCACAGTTTTCACCTCCTACGTGCCCAACCCCGGAGGATATCATCATCATTGACGGAGCATTGATAGAAGAATACGCACTCTTGGAGCTGAAATTCGATTTTCGAAAAACAGTGAATGCAGAGTACGAGCTTGACGGCTGGCTCACGTTTGTAAGTGCTGCATTATCACTTGAAGATGCTTAGGGCTCACTACGCACAGGATGATATTGACGGACTCGTTGAGCGCTCCTTCATGTTGAGAGAGAATCGATATCGCTCGCATTATCGACAGCCGCCGGCAGTGCAATGGTTCAGTCAACCTGCTACACCAGGTACACCAGACACACAGACAAAGTTCAAACAACACCACGCACCGTCAACGGCCTCAACTAGCTCAAGGGCCTCTAGAAGAAGCCGTGCGAATACAGAGGCGGTCCAGAGCGAGGATGAAGGATTCGAAACATCTCAAACGAGTCAGCCAGATGCAGATGATAGCAACAACCTGTGGGGTGGAGACCGCGATGCCGTGTTAATTGAATCATGTGTTGAGAATACCACCAATCCGTTCCGTGTGCAGGCTCAAAATGGGTGGATGAAACCAAGCAAGAATCCATGGGCTCAACAGAACGTCTGGGATGCTCCTTCTTTGATCTGAGTGATGTTCTGTTTTGTTGTATTTGCATTTCTATACATACACTTGTTTGTTTGGTATATCTCACACTCCTACAACGCCGTCACCTGTCTGCCCATCGAAGTGTATGTGCATATATAAGTCTTACAATCTCGATATGCCGCAAGAGAACCGCCCGTTGCTACGTAAAGGAAATGTATGTTCGTGACATGATAAAAAGAGAAAAGAGGGCTAACTCCACCGAAGAACAAAGGTGGATAGCAAGGCGTGTGGTAAGAAACGTTCAAGGTGCAAATGACAATGGGCTAGGTCCAGAGAAAGAAAGAGGACAGTCGCCGCTCGAAAGAATAAAAGGTGGCGCGCTGAAGAAGACATTAGGTATCTCGAAGCGTTGGAAAGGGCCATGCAGACCGGAAAACACGCTTTTGGGCCCGAGGTGAGTAGACCTTTTGTACAAGAAGGAAAAGAGAAAGAAAACGCAATCAAAGACGTCGAAAAATCAAGCACGGAGACACTCAACCAGGTGTGGTGTGGTGTGCTGCAGAAAGGCTGCCCAGCACAGGAGACGCAGAAGATTAAAGAACTTCAACTTCCCCATCCACACCTCTCATGCTATGCCATCCCTACATAGCATTAGCCCCCGGATACCGTCCCGGTGCCTGCAACCCATTCTGTGGTCCCACCATCGTAGCCGGTGACTGAGTGCCCCTCCCCCTCCCTCTCGCACCAAATCCGCCTCGACCCCGCCCCCGTCCCATCCCAGGGATAGCAAAGTCTGGATTCGCTGCGTTGGCATCCAGAATCACGTCTTCAGGCCTCATAGGTCGACCACCGCCGCGCCCGTTGTAAGGTCCGAAATTACCCGCCGGCGCACCCATTTCCGGACGCCAGTTCGGATTCACAGGACGCTGGGATACGGATGTGAAGTGGCTTGCTTCTGATGCAGCGGGGCTTCTACTGCCATCCGGCAGATCGTCGTAGCTGCTCGTTCGCGGTAAATTGGGATCGCCAAGTTGCTGTGCCTGCTGGGGTGCAGAGAGGAGATTCGGGTTCGAATTGTAGGCGCCAGGCATGCCACCAGGCATTAGAGAGGAAGGTATGGGCGGAGGATTTTGGTGAGCGGGTTCGGCGAACTTGGGGTCTACGTCTTCGTAGTAGTCGGAGCTGCGCTCAAGACTGTTACTATGGTTGTGAGTAGGTGGTACGAAGCCGCCGACTTGGGAAAGTTGGGCAGGTAGTTCAACAGGTGAGTCCATGATGGGGGACAGGCCGCGGTTATTAGCGCTGTTTTTACTGTTTTCGGAATGCTGACGTTCTTGGTTCCAGTTGGAGCGGGCGGGGATGTATTGTTGTGATTGGAGACCCTGTTGATGCTGTTGTGATGGGAGAAGCTCACTGTTGCATGTCAGTGTGCATCAAAATCAATACATTCCTAAACTTACTCTTGAGAGTATGAGCTTGTTGGGCTCGTCAAGTCAGACGGCCTACGCTGCGGCGAGCTTGCTGGAAAACCACCCTGTTGCAACGCCAACATCCCTTGAACGTCACCGTCACTTTCCCTCAAACCATAGTTGGAGTTGGAGTTCGAATTTACAGGCGGAGTGCCTGTGCGTGAGTCCATTTCAATAGCCTGTCCTATCGGTAGAGGAGGCTGTGGCGAAGCACCTCTGTTGCCGTTATTGCCATTGTTGCCATACGGCGACTGCTCGCGCGGAGGCAGAGGACCTTGGCCATAGAAATTGGTGTTTTTATTATTATTGTTGTTGTTGTAGCCGGGAGGTGGTGCACCTCGTCCCATAGAACCAGGGCCCATTCCACCAGGACCACCGCGCATGCCACGGCCACCTTGCCAGCCTGGTGGTGGAGGACCGCGCATACCTCCTCTCGGCCCGCCGAATCCCCCTCTCCCAGGGACGCCGTAGGGAGCACCTCTGGGCGGGTATCCTCCTCTTCCTCGCATTGGACCTCCTCTACCTCGTCCCGGGCCACCCGGACCCGTGTTCATCATGTGCTGATCTTGAGGCATTGGCGGGATAGAGTTTCCGTACTGATCTACAGGCTGCCGTCCACGACCAGAGGGGCCACGCATTGGCGCAACCATAGGATCTGATCCTTCTCTTCCAGCGCTGCTGTTTGTCTTAAGCGAAGGGTTCCGTTGATTAAGTGGCGTCATATCCTCTGGAGAATGCTGTTTCTGAAGCTCAAATGTAGCATACTCATTGTCCTTCACTCCAGATGACATAGTGTCGTTCGACATTGGCGGCGGAGACTCAGCCTTGGGGAAATCAGAAGTCACTCTGGCATTACTAGGGCGGTTTGCGTAATATGTTTGACCGTTCATGTCATCGTTCTCGGCAATCCGCCTCTTGCGTGCCTTTCGACTGACCAGCGTTCTACGCATAGCACATGTCACAATCCCACTTGCAACGATGATAATTGTGGCTGCCAATACGATCCACCCTCCCCAGGCCACATGGGGAACGAAAAGCAAGATATCGACGAGGAAAGCCAGCAGCGAGACCAGAAGCGTGGGAAAAGTAAAGATGAGCAGCGCAAGAAGGTAGCGCGGCGAGTGGGCAGGTGAGTGGAAGTGCGCAGCGATGGCTAGTCCGAAACAGATCAGTGTCATAAGAGCGGCAATGGGATGCACGATGAGAATAGAGGAGAGGGCATGGCGCGAAGCTGCGGGCAGCGAGAAGTCAGTGTTTGGTTGGTCCTGGAACAATGACTCTGTAAAGAAAGGTCAATTGGAGCTACTGTATACGTATATTGAACAACATACCAGTGTCGTACCCTATCATGGGGCCCTTGCAGCCGCCGTCATTTGGACAGTAACCCAGTACACCAAAGTTGATGTTGCGGTAGGTCGCAAGAGGGATAGCCGGGATAACGGGCGTAGAGAGGGTCGACAGCAGCAGCAAGCAGAAGGCGACAAAGAACAATATAGATAGAGGCGTCGCTGGGCGAAGCATGGTGGGCTACAGATGTGTAAGTCTACGCAGTAATTTGGCGCACCTGAGGCCGGCTCCTGTGACTCGGGGATGGTGATGAGCGACTGTGGAGGGCGCTGCTCTGTGGTGCAAGCCTGGAGGGTTGGCAACCGGGGCGTTGCTGCAAGCTTGGTGTCGAGGAAGGGCCCTACACGCTGTGCGGCAGCGTGAAACGAGTGACGATTGGAGTGGGACAGGCGATGCTTGCGTTGCCGTCCTTTACAACATTTACACTGCTGGTGGAGCTTCACAACGTGGACAACAACGTCTGAGAGCGCGCGCGCACGCCTTTGATCCGCTTGATGATGCTGTGGAGGCTGGCAATCGCGCGGGGAAGTGGGCGTAGCGCAGCACAGTGAGGCAGGAGTGACCGCTAAAGGCAGTTTAGAGGAATGGAGCCACGGAACGAAGAACAGCTGTCCGACCAATTAAAAAATTAGGTACAAAGCGAACGTTGGGCGACACCGTGCCGTCTAGAAGGCTGTCAGTGATCAACAGAGTTTGCAGGAGACAGGCGCGTGGGAGTGAGTGTCTTTGACTGTTGTGTTGACTTCTATTGCTTTCTTTCAAAATGCACCCATGCAATCAGACTCTTAGGGCCATAATTCCCACGCTGCCCGCCCGCGTCTCATTTTACATAGGTTGCACAGGCCATTGGGAGGAGGCACGGGCCTGTCAAATGGTGCAAGCCGCCAAATCCAATACTCTGCACTGCCATCTCTAGCTTCTTGGTCTCCGTTATTGCTCAGGGCACCCGCAACTCAAATAACCGCCTGTCGAGGCTGATGGAGGTGTAATTTTCTGCCCGGAGTCCATCCGCAGGCTTAATTGGCTTGCGTGTCCGATTTTCTGAAACATCATGCGCCGTTGTTAAGAGCCTCATCCCTTCGTCGCTTACAACCGTACGGGGACGTCTCAATCTCTTTGCGCCAGGGGAGCAGATAGCGTTCCCAGCCCCCTGTGTATAGGACCGACTTATCAGCCAGGTACGCTGCAACGAGTCTGTCAGACCGAAAACGCCACCCACACACGCACGCACATAGCTCGAGTGTTATCAATATGTAAGCAGGCAGTTGAAGTGTTCATTTGATTCTCATTTGGTATTCGTATGATTTGCAGAATGCCCCAGACCCGTGACTTCCCCACGAGCGACCAAACGCCTGGCTTTTTTTGGTATCCGAGCCCCACAAGGCACTTCATACGGTCATGTCGAACTTCGTATGCTAACCTGCTGCTTATATCTTCTTACATTTACTGGCCGGCAATGGCGTAGGCCCTGCGGCGGTCACGCTCCTCAGCGATGGAGAGCTTGACACCCTTGCCCTTGGGGAGGGAGATCCAGGGCTTCTCCTGTCCAATGACGATAACGTTAGACTCACGAGTAGTGAACTCGTTGTCAACAGCATCCTTCAAGTGGACAATGTTGAAGCCACCATCGTGGCGCTCACGGTGGGTGATGACACCAACACGACCCATGTTACGACCACCGGTGACCATGACGATCACACCAGTGTCGAACTTGATGAAGTCGGAGATCTTGCCGGTGGTGAGGTCAACCTTGACAGTGTCGTTAACCTTGATAGCCGGGTCGGGGTAACGGATGCTACACAGCTTGTTAGCATAATATCAAAAGACATCGCCAGATCCTGGTCAGATGCCGGGTGAGAGAGGTTGCCCTGCTCAGCACCTAGCCCAAACTTGGTCCAACGTCTGATAGAGCGGGAACTTACGTTCGCGCATCGTGCGTAACCAAGTAGGGAATGCCGCCCTTGCCAAGCTGGACGCGCTTGACCTTGCCGAGCTTGTATTGTGCCTCCTCAGCGGTGATGCGGTGGACAGTGAAGCGGCCCTTGGTGTCGTAGATCAGACGGAAGTTCTCACCAGTCTTCTCAATAGAGATGACGTCCATGAGACCGGTGGGGAAAGTGCTGTCGGTGCGGACCTTGCCGTCAACCTTGATCAGGCGCTGCATGACAATAGCCTTGACCTCCTTAGCGTTGAGCGCATACTTGAGGCGGTTGCGGAGGAAGATGATCAATGGCAGCGAGTCGCGGAGCTTGTGAGGACCGGGGGAGGCCTTGGGGGCGTAGGCACCTGGGAAGGGTCAGTTCTGCTCTTTCGAGGTTGCGCATGAGCGATGCGATTGCGGGCTTCGAGCATACCGGACAGTTTGTCCAGGAGCCAGTGGCTGGGCGCGCTGAGGCGCTTCTGGTGCTTCTTTGGTCCACGGCCCATATTGACTGTTATGTGAGGTTAGTCGTCGACGATGAGGGATCCTGTCGAAAGAAGTCTTCGAAAGTGCGAAGTTGCAAAGAGCAATATTCTAAGCGAGCGTGGTGGGACCCTTAGTCAGCCAAAGTGGACCCGCTCAGCGCATCACCAAGAGACCATCTGATTAGCGCTTGAACGCATCACCAAGAGACGGATTTCGTTTTATCGATTTATGCTGGAGCCTCAAAGGTTACCTTGACAATCGATGGTCGATGGTCTCAGCACATGGACTCGAAGAGGTATTCTCACAATCGAACTGTATCAGCACACAGGCAGTATGTAAAACTGGAAAAAAAAACCTCGATAGTGGTATCTTGTCCATATGTTGATCATGATTCTGTCTCATCTAAGCATATCCTTTTAGTACTGCTGCCTCCGCATTCAATATCGATGAGCCTGCAGCGCCAATAACAGTGTTGTGGCTGAGCGCAACGAACTTGATATCAAAAATTCCCGACTCATCCTCACGCACGCGACCAACACTGACAGCGTATCCCCTATCTGTCTCCCTATCGAGCCTAGGCTGCGGCCTGTCTGGCTGCTCCATGACTACAATAGCCTTCTCTGGCGCTGAAGGACAACCCAACTTCTGAACATCCGAGACATACTCGCGCATAGCCTGCTTGACTTCCTCCGCGCTGGGCGGCGGGCGACGCTGGAAGCGCAACGATACGCACGCTGTGTGTCCATCAAGCACTGGCACACGGTTACACGCTGCAGAAATTTTCATCGGCTGATCAACAAAGCCAGTGACATCGTCATTGACGCTACCCAGGATCTTCGATGCCTCGGTCTCAAGCTTGTCTTCTTCGCCAGAGATGAACGGCACCACGTTGTCGATGATATCCATGCTGCTTACGCCGGGGTATCCAGCGCCAGATACAGCCTGCATTGTAACAACTGAGACCTGATCAATGGGGCCGAACTTTTGTAGTGCAGCAAAGGGTATGACTATGCCAATGACAGCGCAGTTCGAGTTGCAGACAAGAAACCCCTTCTCGAGCTTGTGGTGTTGTCTCTGGTGCTTGATCACGTCCAAATGTGGGAGGTTGACAGTGGGGACAACGAGAGGTACAAGAGGGTCGCGGCGGTAGTTCTTTGCGTTTGAGAAGACAGCAAGGTTTGACTTGAGGAATGACATTTCTGTTCAGTATGAGCCGTTGTTCCGATCATGAAATTGGTTATACATGCCAACGTCACCAGCAACATCGCTGTCAAGTCCAGAGAAGACCAAGTCGCAGTCCGCGAACTCCTCTGCTGTGCACTTCTTCACGACCAGGTCACCAATGCGATCTGAGTAAGGCAAGGCTTGCTTCCACTTGACAGCATCTTTGTACTTCTTGCCTGCTGAGCGCTCGGAGGCACCAACAGCATGCAGAACGAAGTGTGGGTGAAGCTGCAGCAGCAAGATAAAGCGCTGGCCCACAGAGCCCGTGGCACCGAGCACACCTGTAATTGATTGTAAGATTCAAGCAATTACTAGCAATCAAGCGATTGACATACCGCACTTCTTCTTGGGAAAGTTTTTATTCTCTGATGTAAAGCTTACTGCATCCATATTTGCTGGTAGAAACACTGTAGGATTGAGTCAATCGGCGGTCTCACAGCTTTATGACAATGACGCGGGGTGCTGTGACTGGTGGGGCTGGAAGGAACGACCGATTCGCGGAGCGTAGACGATCTCCGCCGCAACAAATTTCACCAACACTAACATCGGCGATGTCGGCATGGGATAGGTGTAGTGATATAATATTGTACTTCCAAACACTAACACTGTAGCGCCGAATATGCATTTTCAGCTAAGCACTCCACAAAAGCTGCGTGATGATAGATATATGCTCCCAATGCAAATTTCCATTCAAGATGCAGCCACAAAACTTCAGCTCATTTCAAGCCTGACACCTTTGCGTCCATAATCTTCCCAGGGTTCATGAGCCAATATGGGTCCAAAGCAGCCTTGATACTTCTCATGACATTAATCGTGTCAATACCAAGCTCCTTTTCGAGTGAGGCCTTCTTACCCAAGCCGATACCATGCTCTCCTGTGCAAGTACCTTCCATTTCCAGTGCGCGGTTGACCATATCGTGTACGCATTTCTCGACGGCCGCTCGTTCTTTCGGATCTTTACTGTTATACATAATACTTTCGTGGAAATTTCCATCCCCAATGTGACCCAGGATACTGGCAAAGAGGCCAAGGTCGTCCATCTCCTTCTTGGAAACCTCTGTGGTACAGTCAGTAAGACTATCTGGGCGAGAGTTTCATGTACGTACCTATGATATCTGGTAATCTTGAGATCGGCACGGCAATATCAGTTGACCAGACCTCATCGCCTTCCCTACGAATGGCCATCATACTCCAGAGAGATTCTTTGCGTGCAGACCATAACTGCTTGCCCTCTTCGGCGGTTTTGGCGAACTCAAAATCACCGCTCTTGTGGGCTTTGGAGATGTCTTTTACTAGTTGAATGTTCTCTCGAACCTATGCTGATAAGCTCCTTACTGTTCGATTGTGTTGTCGTGTGAACTCACCCCTGCCTTGGTACCGGAGAATCTGTTCGCAACATCAGCCTTGTCCTCTTCCTGTTTTTAGTCCTTCAGAAACTTACTTGAAGAACATGGTTGGGACCTCCTTCCATTTCCGGTGCGTCGATCCAGCTTTGTTGATCACTCCCATCTGCACATCATCCATGATCTCCATTGCAGCAACCGGCACACCTGCTCTGAGAACTTTCGAGGCTGCCGCTGCAGCATCGCGGATTGTGGGGAACGTGACAACTGCCACGCTAGTTTCCTGAGGAATCACGGCCAATTTAAGGGTAATCTCAGTCACAATGCCCAAAGTACCTTCTGAGCCAACAAATAGGTTCGTCAGATTATAGCCCGCGGATGATTTCCTAAGTGTTGTCAGATTGTAGTTTCATAGAGTAGTACGAGTGCCTTGCCGTGGGCGCTTTCTTGTTTTGATCACCGTGCCGTCAGCCAGGACCACTGTAAGATTGATGACCCACTCCTTCATTGTGCCATATCGAACGGCATTCGTTCCGCTATTTCAATTTCAGTGCAACTTTCTTTTACAATCTAGCACTCTGTTTACCTGCAACTTGTGCCAACCATACCGCCTATCCTGGCCTGGTCGAAGGTTAACATTACCCAATTTACTATTCTTGGTGGTTCCAGATGTTTTAAGTGAGAAATGTGTTGCTTACAGATGGTCCAGGATCCACGGGAAAGAACAACCCTGTGTCCTTTATCTGGTCGTTCAGACTCATCCAAGGCACAGAAGGTTGGACAACAACATCCATGCTACAGATCGAACATTAGCTGTGTGACGGTTCACTGAGTATTTGAGCTTACTCGTCTGCATGTAGCGCAAGAATCTGGTCCATGAACGTGAAGTCGATACTCATACCACCAAAAGGTGCGGAGAAGTTGGCTTCTAGGCTTGACCCTCCGGAGTATGGGACTGTAGGGCCTAAGTCTTGGGCTCAAAATGTATAGGCTCAAACATACTCATGGGTATCCTGTACTTGTGGCATACTTCTGCAAGCCGTGATACTTCTTCTGTAGACTTTGGATAAGCGACTGCGACTGGAAGCTGATCGATGTTGATCGATGACCATTCTGAGTAACCGTGCCTATGCAAGTCCTCATCATCTGTACTGATTGTATCCTCACCAAGTACAGCTCTTAGCTCGGCAATTGCCTATATAGGTTAGTGAGAGTGTACTATCGCCGTAGCATTTGAGTGACCAACCTTCTCCATCTCTCTCTTTGAAGCATATTGAGGGCCTGCTGCTTTCATCAATGGAAGCTGCCACTGCGAAGCATCACTGACACCATATAGGTAAGTTACAGTGCCGGTGAAAGTCGAGAATAACACCACTCTGGCGGAGGACCAGAACGGTTTCTGAGTGCCTACAGGCTTGAGCCTCTGAGTGGATTCAGACGTTTTAGCTCGAGAACTTCCACGCTTGAGTAGAGGCGAGACAGGTTGTATTAACCTTGTGACCCGTTGACGAAACATGGCGAGGTTAGTGAGAAGAATTGGAATGCAGTTGGAGTAAGCTGTGCGGCAGCTGACGAGACTAAAAGGTAGAGCTCACTCCTTAACCCCATAGGGTCACGCGGCAAGTCTGAAGCTACGGAAATAGAGACATGAAGCAGAGCACTACTGATTCGGCAGCTGTTGAAGGTCTGGAGAGCTTTCAGGGTTGTAGGTGGGGAAAGCCCTGAACTAGATTCTGTTGGCGCTATTCATCTTGCGATATTATCACGTCGAACAGCGGTGCACACACACGACATCCCAAATACTTTTAAACACGGAAGGCTGGCACAGACTTTGCTAATCCTTCTCGAACTCTCGGCTCTCTGCTGCGCGATGGATGTGCTGCATAGTCATCTGCAAGGGGTCTGTAAAAAGCAAACTAATTGCGGGGAAGACCAGGGCGGCCGCAGTCGACTGCATTATGAACGAGAATCTGGGTAACATTCTGACCTGTCGTCGTCGCGTGACGAGGCTCAGTAGGTCTCAATGGTCGCATACGAGTCACAGAGTCATTAATGCTTATTGTTGTTGCGTATGCCATAGCTATAGTTGTTGTTCTGGAATGCGATTGTGCAGACGTATCCGCTATCCTGGATTCTTACAAGATTGAGGCTCTTATGGTTCCTGCAACTGCAACGAACAGTTGCCCTGTATGTATGGAAAATTCTCTCGACTGCAATCACTCGACGACAGCAATACAATTACTCACTAGTAATTACACACTTTCTCTGTCATGCAGCCCATAACACTAGGTGAGATGATGCGTGGGGGTAAATTCCCCCACTCCTAATACTCGATACGATCTTAGAGCTTTCGTGATCGATGACAGCGGGGCGTTAAACCCGGTTCAAATGCCGCAGTAACGGCACGCGACTGCGCCAAAACCAAATGTCTTCCGAACTTGTTGAGGTCTCATGGAGGGCTACGCTGTGAAGGTGCATGCTTCGACATAAGCAGCTGCCGAAAGCAACAAAGCGCCCGAATCAAGCCCGAGGGCAGACGAAGACACAAAGCCAAGAGTGACGTCCTAGCGTACAAGGGCTGATGTCGGTGTTAGGGTCGGGAGTTGTAGAAGGCTACTCACGAAACGTGAGAGCGCGTGCGTTTCGCGAAAGTGGCGTTGTGGCTGTTCATCGGTTGTCAGGGCAGCGACGACCCCAGAGAAATTCGAACACGCTCCACCGCGAGCATCTGGATCTACTCCGCGCAACTCAACTCGACCCAGCATGGAAATAGATAGAAGGTCGAAGCTCTCGTCAGAATTGACAAGGATAATTGAATGTCCGTATCCGGCCTCACTTTCAGTGAGTATCTGCCCCGCATCTTCCCCAGCTTTGATCGTTACACAATACGGCAAAGGATTCGGCGTATATGTGGTCAATGTGCAGACGCTGACGCGTGAATATCACAGACCTTAGAAGATCTCCTTACTCATGCGGACGAAATAACTATACAGTCCTGCATTCATGACCGACCACCATGCGCGGTGACTAGGCTCGCCACGCTCGTTTGCGATGCACTGCCTTTGTGGGCATACACTTCGCGTGTACTACAGCTTTTGTGTACGCACAACCCCGTACTAATATATTGTGATGTCAGCTGACGATGCATGTAGGCTACTCGCCAGAGTTTACCAAGAAACTCTTGCTGCAGAGCCCAGGTCTTCTCAATGCGTTGCTAGTGAAAGCCAACTCCTCACAACGAGACTTCGATGATGTGAGCCTAAATTTGCGCCTTAAATATCCGAACTAACAATGCCTAAGTATCTGGAACTATGTGTGCGCCTTCTCTCAAGATCTCTTCCGGAGCACATACCACTGCCTGCAAGTGCCCAGTCATTCTTTCTCCGAGTGTTCGAGCGGGCCACGCAAAGTCCAAGTGTAAGCACTCTTCAGCCTGTGTACAGCATGCTCAGTGGAGCGTGTCGAAAACTCCCTTGTCTTCTTCCAACCGAGGTACGACAACAATTCGATCGCGAGCTGTGTCACATCTTGTCTTCAAACGGTACTGGACAGAACTCTATGCTACTGCTGTGGTGCTTTGGAATAGTCATTCTTGTGGAACATCCAGAAAAATTTGATGAACCCCTGGATTCTGGGTTCGAGCAACCAGCGTCAACAGCCGGTCTAGAGACGCAATGGAAGACGGCATCTGGGCGCAAGTTGTTCGGATCAACCAACGGGCTGTACAAGACTATTAATTTGACTTATCTCAGTGTCATATGGGCTATCAAGGGTGATGTTGGCGTCACAGATGCTGAAGCGATCGAGGGCATACGTATCGCTGTAAGAACATTACAATTTGTGGACCGAGAGGCACGAGAGAGCTGGTCGAGTTCCAGCGCATTGGCGAAGAACATATTTCCTAAGCTGCCTGTTAAGATTCTACGTCCGGGTATCAGTCCAGCCATTCAGCTCAAGGCTTCGTGCTTTTATGCGATGATTGCGGGGCCGAATAACCTTCCTCTAGAGCTTGTAATCCAGTACCAGCACTGCTTAGCTACGTTAGAAAACCTGGCAGGTGCTGATTCTTTACGCGAGATCCTCTCAGCATCTCTCCCTATTTTTGCCGTAAGTCGATAATCCGGCTACTCGATGGACTCCATTGACCAATTTAGCCCCAAATACAAGATACCTTCTTCAGGACGCTACTCTCTGAGATCCTAGATACATGCAATGCAGACCCATCGTCTCGTTCAATCACAAACGTTATTGTCCTAGTAGATACAATGGCTGCCATCTCGCCAATCTGCCTAGCTTTGAGAGCAAAGTTACTATTAGCTCTTTCATCGACGACATTACAGGGTAAGATATGGGGCCTGGTTCGAGCCAACGTGACAGGTGTGGATGCGAGTTGTAGCACCTATGCCACTGCATTGCACCAAGATGCGGCCGCGGCCACGGTCTCGTTGTTATTGAACTTGATTATTTCAACTCAACCTGGAGAGCCTTCTTTACCTCAAAGTCTTGCCTCTGCCCTAATTACAAAGCAGCGTAAGCTCTCTCATATTTCCAAGCAATGCTCACATCTGGCAACCATCTCGAACGGACTGTCAGTATCACTCTTCGAACAAAGATCGACACCTTTCACAGGGCAGCATCTGCAAGACTGGAAGAATCGTCTGAAGTCCGAGCTTGAGAGCCAGAATTCCTATCAGCGTGACTCCATTGTACGCTCTGTTGCACAAATTTGTCAAGATCTCGAAACGCGTTGCAACACGGTGGAGGAACCACTTCGCCGAGAGAAGGCAAGATCAAGAGAGCTCGAACAGCGCGTAGAGGAACTCAACGAGCAGGTTTTGTCTCTGGAGTCACAAGCGGCAGATGATCGGTTCCATCTGGATGGGCTGGAAGATGAAAAACTCGGCATCGCAGACGAAAAAGAACACATTTCTGCAAGACTTGATGAAATTCAACTTCGACTTGAGACGGCCAACCGAGATGCTGACGAGGCTCTCCGCGCCGCTCAAGAGGATTTTAACACAAAAGAGCTTGAGTTGCGTATGACGATTCTAACTCATGAAGAACACCTCCGTACTCGCGAGAATGATATTCAGGAGCTCAATGATACGATGAGTCAGATGAGAGCTACATTGGAACATACTGAGGAGGAGCTCCGTGCTCTTGGTGAGCGATACGAAGATCTGCAGATCCGTCTTGGTGGCGTTAGTCGCCAGCTTGATGATGAGCGCGAAGCGAAGTCCAAGCAATCTGAAGAGATCTTACAGTTGAAAGAACGCCGTACTCACCTCGAACAACAGCTACAAAGTACAGAAATAGAACTAGTGGCGACAACTGAGCAACTGAGCAATCTTCAAGTCAGCCACCAAGAATTAAAACAAACTTCGGAGGATGCATTGAGAGAACTGAAGGCCAAGCATACAACCGACATGGAAATCGCTGCTGTGAGAGCCGAAGAGGAATGCAACAAGCTTAATGATAAGCTCACGGATACCCTTGAAAGCAACCGGCAAGTGGAGGATGCACATGATAAAACACGACGGGAGCTGCACTCCCTGCAAAACTTATTTTCGGCTTTAGAAATGAGAGCCCAAGAGCTCGATACTCTCTGTGGAGAGCAAGAGCAAGAGCTGGAAGAACTACGAACCTTGCGCAGGAATGTATTGGCATCCATGGGCCTTGCGACACAAAGCCCTCTAGCAATTCGTTCAGCACCTCGACCACAGAAGGGTAATACTGTGTCAGAAGCTCCGCGAGAAATTCGAAAACACAGACATCGGAAATCTGCTGTTCAGACTCAGGACTTCATACCAAAAGCCACAACATCGACCCAAGATTACGCTAGCATAACGATGGAGAATGTCACCGAACTATCATCTGATTCCTCAGGACATGACTCGCAGAACGGTTCGACACCTAAACGCCAGAAACCTCGCCGACCTTTCAAGTCATCTTTGGCCCAGGCACCAATTAGCCAGACACCAGCTCTCAATTCACGTTCGATTTCGACGAAGCTGTCGTCGGTTAAACGCTCCGCCCTACGACAGATGTCCCAGAATCACCAGCATACCACAACTGGCTTGTCTCATTATGAGACAGACAGCCAAGTAATGATACAGGAGGCTGGTTCGACAAGAAAGAGGCGAGGCAGTTTCCACGAAACTTCTCAAGAAGACTTTGACATGGATGACTTTCTTGCAGATACACCACTGACGCCTGGCGCATTCGCGTCAGGTACCGGAAGAGTACCTGAGGACGATGATGCAACCACCACTGAACTATAAGCTCAATGACTTGGGTCACATCTTTAGTGCTTGACTAGCATTCATGCTTCTTGCGGCATGCTGCAGCTGGATGGGTGGCTACACATTTGGTTTCTATACCCCAGATCTCATTTTCAATTAAGTTTTTTAAACCAGCCTTTGCCTGTCCAGCGCTTTCATGACTTTAACGCCATAGCATATGTGAATCTTTGTTCCAGTCTTCAGTTCATTTCCGACCCTTCTCTTTATTCTCTTCCATAATAATCACAGTTGTGCTTCATCTTTCCTCCTCAACATCTACATCTAAAAGTTCAAATTCAAGGTATAGACAAACACTATCTGCATCGCTTTCTTGTCACTTTGTGCCTCTCACAGTTGAATTGTTGGCTGAACCGGCATTCTGCCCTTCTCAATATTTGCCTGTCCAGCTACCGCTCATACTATGAACCTGCTGTATACTTTGTTTTGGAGTATTGTGTTTATGATAACTAAGCTTGTGACTCTTCACAAATTCAAGATTTTATTTGGGGCTCGGCGATCGAGCTCACCTCGCAACTTCCTCACTAACACTTCACGAACAACGAACAACAATCGCACCTCACTTCACAAGCAAGATGCAAACCTGCATCAATCGAAGGAATTGGATCGAAGCACACTTGCGCTACAATGTAAGTGTGAGCCTTCACCTTAATGCTCCCTCAATTGCTTTTCCATCGCTCATAAATTAAACAAATCTGCCGCCGCCGACAAACGCTTTTTGGCGCCATTCTCACAATCATCCTGCTCAACCTGTGCGGAAGCAAGCGCGTTAGTATTGTGAGCAAAACGCACCACAGCTACCTTCCTTTTGCACACCACTCCAACCATCCCATACTTCCGTAAAAATCAAAACATTTCACGTCGACACACCCACCAACAGCCAAAATCCAGTGACGAGTGAAAATATCTGGGGATCGGTCTCGCACGCAGTTTGTGCCATGCGTTATCAGAACGATGGTCGCTCACGAGGCGGTGACAAAGAGTATTGCCATTTTGGTGACAATGGTAGCTCAGACGGCCGGGCATACTCAAGCAGTTCAGGCAACTCCAACAGACCAGCAGGATCGGCTCGGCCCATGATAAGGCCTTCGTCAAACCCAGTCAACCGTGTCAGGACTCCGGAACAGTCTAATGCAGGCCACAATCGGGCAGACTCGCCCATGGCACTGGAGACACTCGGTAGTGAGCGATCATCCTCTGCCTTGCACAGTTATCAGATCAGTGATACGTACAGACATCGACCAAGCGCAATTACAAGTTCAACGAAACCGCCATCGTCAGCTTCTTCAGCCGCCACTACCAACAATGCTCGCCAGTACCCTAAAGGTCAGTACACATCAAGTAGGTCTCTGACACGCAACGCTGGGAGCCACTGGGCTCTAAATCAAGAGCTTAAGTTGAAGCTTGTCGGCATACCCAAATGCTACTGGACCAAAGATGTCTATTTTGCCACATCCGAGTTCGGCACAGTTATGAAGATCGACATACAAACTGGCAGTCGGGATAATATTGCCTGGATCGTTTTTCAGTAGGTTATACTGCTTGCACCATGTGTTTCCAACTAATCCAAATCCTATAGGCCCCCTCCTGACTATCTCCCTGCTCACCGTCTACGTGTTGGGCGTGCCTTCGTGCGATATGAGATATATACGCCACGGACCAATACCCTTCCAAGTCCGGTCGATCCTGCGAGGTTTTATCAGGAATTAAATATACAATTTGCGAATTCGATCGACTTCTGCGTTCAGATTTCGGAGTCGAGTCTGGCCAAGATGTACGAAGTGCTTAGTAAGGGTAAGGTCCAACTTGTACTAGATCTCAAACGCAAAGAGCTCGATCTCCAATTCCCTTTAATGATTGACGATGAAAGCCACCGTTTTCGCTTTCGACTACCGATCTCCCAACTCACACACATATACAAAACACAAAATGAGGATACCTCGTCATTGATCATTCCCTTTGGTGTGTCACCTCAGTTCTTCATTCAGAAGAAGCCGAATAAGGACGACGAAAGTATCTTTTCTACAAAAGACCGTTCCTGGAAGGCTTGGAGCACTTGGTTCCGCGAGACCGACGTGGTGGATGGCCATACTCGGAGACAACTGCAAGAGAAACCTTTGATGAATCACAAAGACTTGGCCATCATCGATATAGGTGAAATCTTTCTCCTCCGGCAATCAGTTCAGGCTAACGTTGCTAGGCCGGTGGACTGCCTATCGCTTGTCATTTGACAACAACACGCTGTCCGGACCAAAATTCGAAGAGTTCCGCAGTGCACTAGGTGACTTCGGGGTCACTATGCAGGACTCTGATAAATTCATTGTATCCGCAGGACGCTCGTCCCCCCTCTCCAAGATACTCGGAGAAGAGTTTCCAGAGGCACACATTCATTCGGAACCTCCAAACAACGCATCTATCTTCGATGACTTGTCTTTCAGCCGTATACACTTGAATTTCTCTGTGCGCTACCAGCTCGAAGCGTGTCTGTCAAATGGCTTCATTAAGGAGAACAGTGTGACCCACGAGTTTATCGAAAAGCTTGCATCTATGGACTCTTGGCGAGCGGTGCACATCCTCGAAAAGGTGGTCGACAAGCAGCATGTCTACTATAAGCCCATGGACATCTTCAACATTCGCTTAAAAGGTACCGCTCAGAAATCGGTTCCCAAACACTGTGTGATGCAGCGATCTGTAAACATCACCCCAACAATGATGCATGTCGCTTCGCCCATCATGGAGATCTCAAATAGGATCACTCGCCAGTATCTCGCAGACACCGAACGATTCATTCGCGTCAAATTCTCGGACGAGAAGGGTGAAGGCCCTTTACGGAATATGCCTGGCGGTAGGGCTGACAATCTCTTCGATCGCGTAAGCCGTGCCATGGAGCATGGTATTATTGTCGCTGGTCAGTATTACGAATTCTTGGCTTTTGGAAACTCACAACTCCGAGAACATGGTGCGTACTTCTACGCACCAACATCCACCAAGTCAGCACATGATATTCGTATGACATTGGGTCAATTTGACCACATCAAGACCGTAGCCAAATATGGTGCTCGACTTGGACAGTGCTTCTCTACCACCCGCGCCATGCAAACTACCGTTACTGTGCAAAAGATACCTGACATTGAGCGGAATGGCTACACTTTTACTGACGGCGTTGGAAAACTCTCGCCTTTTCTAGCTCAAATGGCTGCACAAGATCTTGGGCTACACAATGCTTTCAAAGATCCGCCATCTCTGTACCAGTTCCGCCTAGGCGGCTGCAAAGGTGTGCTTGCTCTTGATCCAGAAATCACCAAGAGAGAGGTCCACATTCGTCCTAGCCAACACAAGTTCGATGCTTTATACACCGGTCTTGAAATAATTCGCTGCTCATCTCTGGCCACGCCGTTCCTCAATCGACAAATTATCATGATATTGTCGTATCTAGGTGTGCCCAACAACGCTTTCATTCAAAAACAGCAGAAAATAATGAATGCTTATCAGCTGGCCATGACGGATAAGACGGAAGCAACCAGCTGTCTTCTAAAGCACATCGACATGAATCAAACAACCTTAATAATGGCCAGTATGGTCCTGGATGGGTTCATGGAGAGTAATGAGCCATTCATGATGTCACTCCTAAATCTATGGCGTGCTAGTACTATCAAGGACCTCAAGAAGAAGGCTCGCATCGCCGTTGACGACGGCGTTTTCGTACTTGGCTGTGTTGATGAATATGGTATATTGCGAGGCCATTATGATAATCCGCAATCGCGACCAGACGCTACAAGAGAAGAAAAGCTTGAAACATTACCTCAAATCTTCATCCAAGTTGACGATATCAGCAAGAAAGGCCATTACAAAGTCATCGAGGGTATTTGCATACTTGCACGCAATCCATCTTTGCATCCTGGCGATGTTCGTGTCGTTTGTGCAGTCGATGTCCCTGCCCTGCATCATCATAAGAACGTTGTCGTACTCTCTCAGAATGGTGATCGAGATCTCGCAAATATGTGCTCAGGCGGCGACCTGGACGGTGATGACTACATGGTCTTGTGGGATCGCGACTTGTTGCCGAAGATCATTAACATGCCTCCCATGGATTTCACACCCGCGAGGCCAGTTGAGAAGATTGGTCCCATCGAGATATCAGACATCAGCGACTTCTTTGTAACATATATGAAGAACGATTCGCTTGGAAGAATTGCGCATGCCCACCTCGCACAATCTGATCAACAAGATGAAGGGATCAATAGCCATATCTGTTTGGAGCTTGCGAAGTTACATTCACAAGCAGTCGACTATTCCAAGAGCGGCATTCCCGCTATCATGGACCATACACTAGCACCAAAGAGGTGGCCGCACTTTATGGAGAAAAAACACAAATCTGGCAATCAGGTTTATAAATCCTCGAGTGTTTTGGGTATGCTATACGATCGAGTGCAGCTTGTTGACTTCAAGCCGGTGTGGACAGACACATTTGATGAGCGAATTCTTGGCGCTTTTGACCTCGAGGAGTCATTGCTGGAGAAAGTTGCAGAGGTTAAAGCAGATTACGACAATGACTTGAAGAGGCTGATGGCCAAGTACGGTATTGGGACAGAGTTCGAGGCTTTCACTGTTTTTGTGCTGGAGCACAACGAGGAGCGCGACTATAAATTTGCCGAAGAGTTTGGGCGGACGATTGGAGTGTTCAAGGCACAGTACCGAGAGGTCTGTATTAGCGCTGCCGGAGCCACGAGCATTATCGAGTGGAACCATATGGGACCGTTTGTTGCTGCCATGTACTCGGTTACTGTGCGAGAGATGAGAGAGGCCATCGAAGAATGCCATACGGTTAAAACCGTTGGAGGTCAACAGGTAGCAGCACGTAAAATGGACGCCGATAGCATGCCATTAATGTCCTTTCCATGGCTTTTTCATGGCGAACTTGGCAAGCTGGCAACTGGGAACAGGTCGAAGATACAACCGGACTAGGCTCATGGGCAGCGCCCGTAGGAACATCGCACTAACATAGCGGACACCGAGCTCGAATTGGCGTAGTGGAAACAGACCAAGAGATTACACAATTTAGAGTCCTGCTCAACCTAGGCTTTGGAGGTATTCAGGTGAACCCGGTAACAGAGAACAAGCGGGAGGAGTCTCATAGAGACTGCAAAGAAGAAGCAAAACAGGGAATTATTTATAGAGGCGGCGCTTATTGTATCATCCCCGGGTCTCCAAATCAGTGACGACTCTTTTTAAGTACGCCAAGATGCATCACAGCTGGTGAGCCTGAAATGATGAGTGTCAGATCGAGAACGTTGAGAGTTGAAGGCGACAGAAAGAAAGAAAAGGTACTGGCTTCCAGTAGGCTTCGGCGTGTACAAGTATTGGAATATTGACATTCTAAGATGGAGTACAAAAGCCATTCAAGTTATGCATAATAAGTACAGTCTCAGTGAAGAAGTACAAAAAAATTGAAAATAACGATCAGAATCTGAGCCCAGCAATGAATAACGACGAGATGTCTCCGCCATTAATGAGCGGGACGCGTTCTTATCGATAGTGCACAAGTCGTCCAGATTTCGGCCCTCATAGTTTCTCCCCACAACTGCTCACGATGAACTCGTCATCACGCATACCACCTCTTCTACAACCCTACGTCCAACTTCCTTGCGACGACTCACTACTCCTCCTTACAAGCACACTTGGTGCCAGCGCGAATTGGCTACTTGTACGATTTCTCTACGATGCGTTGAACAACAACACACAGGATGGTGGGGCAGATGGAGGGCATAATGTGGTATTTGTCTCATGGATAAGAGACTATGAGTTCTGGAAGCAGGAAGCGAGGAAAATTGCAGGTCTGGATCTGGAGAGGCTGAAGAGGGAGAAGAGGTTCGCATTCGTGGATGGGCTTGGAGGTCTAGTTACGGGCGACGCAAAAGATGCATATCAACCACATGCGCCAGATCAATACATACCACCACAATCGCATGCCTCAACTCAGATGGGATTGGATCCTGTCAGAATGACGAAAGAGGTGCCATCTCAAAGGACTTCGAATACACTGCCTGTCAGAGGACCACCAGGGCGAGTAGTGCCTTCGAGAGGACCGCCAACACCAAGCATGACACCCGCACGCTCTGCGACAAGCACGACCATACCATCGGCGATGACACCGAAGCCTAATAAAAGTAGCCAGCCAACGCCAGGTTACTTTGCCCTTAGATCCCTTGATTTAGCGCACCTCAAAACCACCCTCGCAACCGCCATATCCTCCCTCACCACCCACCCACTACGGAAGACCTTTCTCATCCTCGACACACCTGACCTCCTTCTCGCACTGTCTACCATTACTACCCCTGAACTTGTGTCTCTCATCCTGACGCTCCACAATTCGCCAACAGTCTCCCACGTTCTTGCACATGTGCACGCCGACACGCCTCTCCTGACACCCAGCATACATCCACAGCCGCTCGAAACCGCGCAGTATAATTTCTTAACTAAGGTTGCTCATATGAGTCGTAGGATAATAGGGACGAGAGTGTTGGATACTGGGGTTGCGCGAGACGTGAGTGGAGTAGTGAGGGTTACTGAGCAGAAGATAGGGTGGGGGGGTTTGGGGCTGGAGGGGGATGATGGAAAGTTTGATGCTGGTGATAGTGAAAAAGGGAAGGAATTTTTGTACCAGGTCAAGGGTGACGGGAGCGTCAAGGTTTTTGAGAGGGGGGCTGGCGGAGAGGGCTGAGTGTATGTGTAGTTGGTGCGGAATGGGTGTCCAAGCATGACGGATGGGCTTGTGGTAACTGCGGAGTGGAGTCCATTCTGCACTGAGCAAGAGCAATGGCCAAAATTCTCAATACACCAGTCATTGCATTTAGCTGAATGGAACGTCTGGTACCAAGTGCAAATTCTGCGACAACATGATATCGCTTTGTACAGTCCTCTTCCTTTGCTTTTTTGTGGCTCACACCTTGTTCGCATTAGGCCCTGTTTTGCTGCCACAGCTCCACAAAATGACCCATCAGCATCGAGTGGATGGTTGAGCCTAGGAGTGCAACATATTTGATCGGGTCGTATTCACAGAGTCTGTTTGATGTACGCTCAAGCGGGACAGCGGTACACCAATCATCTGTTACAAGGAAGTGGCTGATCAGTGTGAGCCATGCACTTATTGTCCATCTCTGCGAGGTACTGAAAGCTTGAAATAGTCGGCAGTTGACGTTCGTCCTTGTCATCTGTTTTGGGTTCCTGGCGCGCATGACAGTCTGTTAGCCCGACCTGATAAAAGCTTTCATAGCACCTCGTAGCTCATGAATTTGGCAAAGTGTTTTGTTCTTCTTCATGACTTGCAGTCTTCGAGCCCTGGAAGCTTCCAGTATAAGACTTCGTGACCTTTGACTACGTATATTCATCATTGACGCTATTGCCCATGATGACGTCGTGACATCTTTGGATTTCCACGCACTCTTCAAAGCTACTGCGACTTTCTTCTCCTCTTCGGTTCCATGACCCATACAAGTGAAGCGTTAGTTATGACTGGCTTGTTATTGCCGGAGTTATGACTATGAGAAACATGATAGAATGATGTCGATCAGACCCTGAACTTGTGGCCAGGCCAGATTTCAGACACACAGGCTTGGCGCCATGTACCCCACAATTCATAGCTTCCCCACCGCCTTCGTGGCGCTGTTTGTACATTACAACTTCTTTGAACTCTCAAACCCACAATTCTATACTGGAATACCCCAATTGCTCAATATGAAGCTCACAACCATCCTTGCCTTGGCTACAGCCGCTTTCGCGGGAGAGACTATCAACAATGAGGTACATACCTAAGCTTCCTGCTTCATCCATGCTTGAGCGTGTACCTGCATACGTATGGTAACTGACAGTGCAACAGCACCTCAAGACTGAAGTCGTAACCGCAGTCGACTGCAAGCGCCCGACGGTCGCTGGTGATAAGATCCACGTTCACTGTGCGTCATTACTACCTCCCTCATTGCCAACCTCATCACCACGTCTTTATACCATTTTGGCCCCTATCCTTCCATAAAGCATATACTGATATATCTAGACCGTGGTACTCTTGAATCGGACGGCTCCGAATTTGACGCATCTTACAACCGCGGGCAGCCGCTCAGCTTCAAGGTCGGCAGCGGCCAAGTCATCAAGGGCTGGGACCAGGGCCTGCTCGATATGTGCCCAGGCGAGAAGAGGAAGCTGACAATTCAGCCTGAATGGGCCTATGGCTCAAGGGGTGCTGGTCCAATCCCTGCGAACAGTGTGTTGATCTTCGAGACGGAGTTGGTTAGCATTGATGGTGTGAGCAAGGATGAGTTGTAGATGCTCTGATACCCCTGTATACACACGCCTGAAACCTGAATCAACATCGACTATGGTTATTTGACGATTCGGACAAACTCTCAAAGGAGTTCAGTAACGTCGAATGCCGCATGTATACACAAAGGACCCGTTGTACTGACTTAAGTACGTTGTTGGTTAAAATCGTATACTGTTGTCATATATCTCCTCTTTTGTCGCTCTCTGTGTCGTCGCTTCTCTGTGATGTACTCCTTCACCATCACCACCTGCATCCTTGGCTCTGTTTTATACGCCCCTTCTTCGCTTTTGTCAATAGCGACAGCCTTCTTTCATGAATCACGTAGGCTACCTTTTTGCCTATCTCAGCTGCTACACAAGTCTTATCGTTTTCTCATAGTTGTAATCACCAGTCCTAACAGTCAATCAATAAGGATACTTTTCTGCGCTGGAGCACACTGCTGGCCTCGCGGTTAGCACTGTGGCAAGTACATAGAATGCTTGCGAAGTTTGGTGAATAACGGCATCTCACGACTGCTCCACCTACTTCTCAGTGAAGCGACGATCATGCCAGACACTTGACATCATGTGGAAGAAAACGACGCTTTCAATACGGGTATACAAAAACTTGAAGTACAGCAGCCTCCGGCTTCGCAGAACTCTAGTAATACACATCCTTCTTTAGCCCTATCAGTCCTTCGTTGAATCCATCCTTCTCCATCGCCTGGATCTCCTTCAGATGCGCCTTCCTCTCAAGACTGCCTACACCACCTGCTAGCCTATCCGCTGGCAAGGATACGAGCGTTAGATCTGCATTCGCATTCGAGTTCGCCTGAGGTGCGACTGTCCCTGATATTCCAACGCCTACGCCGCACCTGAAGGACATGTACTCTGGCAACCTGGTACTGGCGCCGGGAAACCGCAAAGTGCGCACAGATTCGGTGCAATCAAACTTCTTGTACAGGGTGCAGTAGCCGCCGGGGTCAGGTCCTATTGATTTTGCAGTGGCAATACGGCAGTTTGTTGTTGGCAATGACCATGCGCAGCCTTCTGAAAAGTTCTCACCAGCGCAGGTGTACACGGCCCCCGGAAGACCGCGACGTCTGAGGTTCGGAAGTGCATGGCTGGGTACGAAGATCGCGAGCAACAGAATAAAAAGGTAGAACAAAGTTGCGTTGGTAGTGCTGAAACCGAACATGATGGGTTTGATGGATGATTAGATATTACAGTGCGAGTATGTCGTGAAGTCGTGTCTTTAGAGGAGCTTGAAATGCCTGCTGCAGATATGTATTCGGCTCGTAGCGGAATTCCAGAGCTGCAACCACGAATCAGTGAACGGCCCCTTTGTACACAGTGAGCGCTTATTTGGGAGTGACAAAGGGGGACCCGTGATCATTACACACACCTCTACAGCTTCTAGATCTTTCGGGACAAAGATCAATGTTGCTTTCTTTGTCTTGCCGTGTTAGCATCTGCGGTAGATGTAGATAACCGGCGACCAGCTCCATTGTGAAGACGCCGCCGCAGACACTCAATAGTGGTGCGGCATAGAAAATGAGGGATAGTGAAATGAGACCGGGGAAAGGTTGCAAAAGTGGTAGAAGATTGGGATACGAGGAGGGTCATATGGGTGATGTCGTTGCGGGCCGACGCGGGTGTTGCAAGGGTGTGGTGATGTGTGAAACATGAGCCATGTCAATGATGCGACTGGAAGAGTCGCAGTCATTAGTCCAATTCTGCGACACCCCACGACTCTAATTGCTAGGCTGGTGCAGAACTACGATTGCCCAGCTGTCGCCATATATCTGTCGCCGCCAAGGTGTCGCTGTGGTTCGAGCTGACCACCCCACGCCTGGTAGGTATGACAGGGGAATGTTGATTATGACTGTCAGGTACGCATCCGTGAGAGTAGCCGAATGCCAACTCCTTGCGTATAGAACCCGGTAACTTGCCATCAGTAGTTACTGCGAAATCTGCAGACTGAAAAAGGTTTGCACAGCAGGACCTGGCGTTCTGCTTTGCCGTAAGCTTAATTAGTAGATGCAAATATGCGTGAGAGTTGTAATTTACCAGACGCGCAGTGGTAACAATCTCTTTAAAACTAGCCCTAACAGCCTGTTTGCAATCTCTGTGTTCGTCATGTAACTTAACAGAGTGTATTTTCTCTCAGGAACGTACAGGAACTCTTTACAAAAGTATTCACCAGCACGAAGCCGCAGCGGTGAACTCGTTGATCGCATCCATTGAGCCTGCACGGGCAGTATTAGGTATACTCGAGAAACATATCTGTCGTCGCAGTGAGCTTTTTGGTTTTCTTCTGCCTTGAGGTTCTAGTTCTGAAGTCATCAATCAAGGCTGGCCAATAGACCATCAGTCTTTGAACGGGAAGGCTCACGTAGTCATCCAGTTTCCCGGAACAGTTTCATGTCTGGTGATCCATTCCAGTGGTTCTATAGAAGCATTGTGAGTTCTGTTGTTGCAGATTCCGAACTTTCAAACCCCAAGGTGTTTTGCGCTAACTGGCCTAGGTTGGTGGAGACAGGACTGATACATGGCAGTCGATCAAACATTTTCACCGTTGTACAATTGGTATGTTCAACTCCGATATTCGTAAGAAATGGTGTGTAGGCATTGTACAGCGGTTCAGATGGTAAAACACATGCTGTAATGCGTACAGACAACCAATCTATCCCTGCAAAATTTTGGGATGAGAGATTTGAGCTGCTGATTAGGTCCAGTTAATGATAGCTACTCATGATCAAGCGCATAGCTAGTGGCTTTTGGGATCGTATTAGGCCGCAAAGACTTAACGAGTTTGACAAGAGAAGCAGCTCATGAGCAGAGACAGGCGATGACCGTTACAAGAACTAACGAGCGTAGATGCATCTGGTGCTAATGGTCGCAGTGATTAGAGCCGAGACTGGTGCGAAAACCAATATAAGAAGAATGGATGAACGAACCACTTAGGGAATGTGGACACGGCGGTCATAGGTGGTCTGTGCGTAGTTGCGTCGATAGCCGTCGTAGATCGATAAAAGTACTGTACAATTCCTTGTGCATCAGCAAGATGCCCTCATGTTCGTAGCACGGAGTCACGTTACCTGCTGGCACCTTGCCTCGATTACTCGAAAATACTACAGTGCGTCCGCCATGGAGAAACGCGACTATGCGGTAAGTATAGCAATCAACAGTGGGACCATGCAGCTGACTGTTTGTAGGCTGCGGTAGCGGCGTTGAATACGCTACAATCCAATTTTGCAATCGTTGATGCTATTCGCAAGTCTGGACGTGGTATGAATAAGTCGGCTATACCAGAGATGATTGAGTGGTGTAACAAGATTGGTTACAAGGTGTGCGGCAGTACCTTTCTGTTTGAATGTCAACTAAGACTACAATTAGCCCTCAGATTTCGATAGGCTGAAGCCTGTGCATATCGCTGGAACGAAAGGAAAAGGCTCGACGAGCGCATTCATTTCCTCCATTTTGTCGCAGTACACCTCAACAAATGACGAGCAATCACAACCCTCGAAGATTGGCCTCTACACCTCCCCGCATCTACGATTCGTTCGCGAGCGTATACAGATTGACAATCAGCCAATATCCGAGGAGAAGTTTGCAAAATATTTCTTCGATGTATGGGACAAACTGGAAGCTGCAGCGAACGCAGAAAACGCTCCTATCAATGCGCCGACCAAACCTGTTTACTTTAGATACTTGACTCTCATGGCACTGCATGCATATCTTCATGAGAGTGTGGACTCGGCAGTCATAGAATGTGGTATCGGCGGTGAATACGACAGCACCAACATCTTGACAAAGCCAACAGTTACAGCGGTAACTAGCTTGGGCATTGATCACACTGCTATGCTTGGATCTACGCTCCCTGAAATAGCGTGGCACAAGGCAGGAATTTTCAAAGAAGGAAGTGTGGCGTTCACAGCACCTCAGAAAGAGGAGGCTATCAAAGTCCTGCGGGAACGAGCTTTGGAGAGGGGAACAAATCTTCACATAATTGACGTCCATCCAGAATTGGCCAACGGCAATATCAGGCTTGGACTGTCAGCAGATTTCCAGAAGATCAATGCATCCGTAGCGATTGCCGCTGCTGCTGCGCATTTGCGTGCGTTGGGCCATACCTCCATCCCAGATCCCACCAAATCAGCACACATTGAACTTCCACCCCAGTTCGTTAAGGGACTCGAGGAGGTGCGCTGGCCGGGGCGCTGTGAGACTAGGCGAGAAAAGAACATAGCTTGGCATATTGACGGCGCTCATACATTGGAAAGTATCGAAGTTACGGGACGCTGGTTTGCTGAGCAGATTGCATCTGCAACTGCGGCCTCTCCATCTCGATCTAAGGTCCCAAGAGTGTTGATCTTCAATCAACAAACCCGAGATGCGAGTACGCTCGCCAAGGCACTCTACACAGCTCTACAAAGTGGCATCACGTCCGGGTCAGCATCACCTTTCACACATGTCTTTTTTACTACAAACCAGACGTTTAATGAAGGCTACAAGCCTGACTTGGTTTCCATCAACACCGACAAACAGGAGGTGGATGCTCTCGCCGTACAGAAGGCATTGGCGAATACTTGGTCCGAGATCGACATTAATGCAGAAGTGCGTGTACTGAAGACGATCGAGGAAGCTGTCAGCGCTGCCAGAGCCGTAGCACGTGATTGGGTGCAAGGCACAGATGCAGAAGTGATGGTCTTGGTAACGGGCAGTCTCCACTTGGTTGGCGGCACTCTTGACGTCTTGGAGTCTTGAAAGACCAATTGACAAACGATACCCATATAGACACGGTTCACATGCACTTCAACATTTGCGAAATTTTCATCAGAACAAGAAATCCTTCATCTTGGAACTACAGCCTTGCTTACAATGAGACCATTAGCGCCAAGACACAATGTTTGTCAGAGTAATTTGTGACCATGAACCACAAATACTCCAACACCACGTCAGCCAGCCTGCGAAGATGCCCAGAACTTACGATGCCGGTTGTCATGCCGGTCCTCTAGCGGTCGGACCTCAAAATGCTCGATACAGAAACTATTTATCTTGGTCTCGGAAAGATCCGGTCACTTTTCCAGGGTGAAGCCGCGCACACGAAGACAGGAAAGTGCCCACGAGCACCACCATACAGGATGCTGTATGGTAATGCGGAATCGCACTATCCCCACGGACAGAAGGGGCGCATTGGGGTAGGAGCCACCATTCCGAGATCCTGTAACTATCCAGAGGTACTCGCGTGGCGTTCAGAACCGGGTTTGTCTTGGCAGCTCGGCACAGTATTCTCTTTGGGTAACCGTCACGGATGAGCCATAGCCGACCTCACACCTAGACCACTCACATGTTCATATATGGCTCAGAGCATTTCCTCTACTTTTTCACGTCATTGCTCCACCACCTACATACGACCTCAAAGTCTCTCTGCGTGTTGTCAACATGAACTGCCCTTCTCGAACCGATGATGACGTGTTACTCAACCCAACCTGGAATCAGAACCCACCGCGCTTTGCAGCAGATCTTACGACATGCCAAGATTTGAATGGAATTGCTAATGCGAGGGAGCTCGGTGACGCGGATCGAATGCGCAGCGATGCGCAAATTTTTAGACGATGTGCTTTAGAAAAGAATCAATTCCAGGAGAAAGAGAAGCAATGGGCTGCGGTTGGGGAGGGTGTCAAAGATCCTTTGAAAGGTGCCGTTATGGCGTTCATGATGCAATGAAAACGGAAGCGCTGACGTTGTCATAGGACCTTGCACCCGAACAACTACGATCTTGAGAAACGAGAACCAGGCTGACCTCAACACCGCTAACCAAAAGATATCTCCAGAGAATTTCGATGGCTGGGGCCGGTGGGTTCTCTCTGTACTCTGCACCTCCATATTGATGTCTTATATTGCCATTAACGGAGCGTCGAAACTTGCACCTGCTAAGAATATATTCCAGCCAACGATTAGTAAGGTTTTGTCAATTTCACCCTTCATGAGTTGCTCTGCTGATGAATATAGGTGTCCCTGCAACTCACCGCTATCTTAGGAGAGATGGATGTGCATCGGGGGGCGCTCGGCCTGACTACGACTTACCATTCCACGTTGGAGGCCTCTTCATCATCCTTTTCGTTTCTTCGACCGCCTGTGCCTTTCCAATCCTAGTGATTAAGTTTCCACGTCTACGAATCCCTGCTTCCTTCCTCTTCAGCGCAAAGCATTTTGGGACCGGCGTTCTGATCGCAACAGCTTTCGTGCACCTTTTACCTACAGCATTTCTGTCTCTCAGTAAGCCATGCTTATCCAGTTTCTGGACAGAGGATTATCAGGCCGCACCCGGTGCGATCATGTTGGCTAGTATTTTCTTTGTGACGATTGTCGAGATGGTTTTCTCTCCGGGTCGACATTGCTGCGGTGGGAACGAAGGAGTAAAGGGTGTTTCTCGTGACGCTGCAGAAGAGAGAAAAACTGAGATACGCACCGAACCGCAACTTCAAACACAGATGAGAAGAACACACTCTGATGGTAGCATGCAGGTCCGCTCGATAGGTGCATTACGAGGCAGGGTAACTAGCATTAGCCGTACGCTTTCCCAGTACCGCGAGGAGAACCAAAGACTTGATGCTGTCGAGTCTGCTGCAGATGAAATCCCAGTCGCCCGTAGCAAAAAGAGTAGTGATGAGACTGCGATTGAAGATCCCGAACGAAATCAACAAAGCTTCCAAAGGTCGCCTGAGCAAGCCCACAAGAAAGCCGTGCTCCAGTGCTTTCTCCTCGAAATGGGAATTCTATTCCATAGTATCTTTATTGGCATGGCTTTGGCCGTAGCAGTAGGCAACGACTTTGTCGTATTACTCATAGCCATCATCTTTCACCGTGCGTACGATCTCAACGCTCATACTCTTAATATACCGTTAACTCGCTCTAGAAACATTCGAAGGCCTCGCCCTTGGTGTCCGCATCGCTGCCATCTCTTGGCCCGCGCGCTCTGCACAACCCTGGCTTATGGCCATAGCATATGGGTGCACAACACCCCTCGGTCAAGCCATTGGCATCGCAACACACACGCTCTACAGTCCAGACTCTGAGATTGGACTCCTTGTCGTTGGTATCATGAATGCAATCTCTGCTGGCTTCCTCGTTTTTGCATCACTTGTAGAACTCATGTCTGAGGACTTTTTGAGCGACGAAAGTTGGCAGGTGTTAAGGGGAAAGAAGAGGGTTGCGGCCTGTCTGCTAGTTTTCTTTGGGGCGTTCTTGATGAGCCTTGTTGGTGCTTGGGCCTAGGCAACATCCCAAGTGCAGATGAGTGGAGAGATTGTGGCAAAAGAGGATATAGGGTTAAGGAGAGCTAAGAAGGGAGTGCCGTGAGGAAACAAGCCAGCACTGTGAAAGAACGACAATGCATGAGTATTCGTGCATGATGTCAGAGCTATAAATTACAAACCCATAATCTGCATTGCTGGGTTCATTAGCACTGTTGGTTGCAGAAGACGTTTACGATCGAGAGTTGCTGAATCGTGTTCCCATAGCGCATCCTTCCGCTGCCGGCTTCATCCGAATACGAACCCGAGACCCCAGATCTCGATGCTCGATCGTCCGATCTTCCATTGAGCTCCCTTGTTACAGACATGAAATGCGAAGGGCGAGAAAAAACATCGTCGCACTTTTGACATACCTGGATCGGATTGGCTTGCATTGAAGGTCCATATATGGCAACTTCGATCATGACAGGGAGGGATCCTTGCTTACGGGTTTGATCTCAAAACAACTGTCAAAGAAAAGCAATTCCCTGAACCTCTAGAGAGCAACTGCATCACTCACATTACTTTTAACATTAAGGATCGATGCATGTTGCGAATTCTGTGCTCCCACAGCTCACGAGATTCCAGCCCACAGGCTCTGGAACAGGATCACTTACACAACATGCCTGACTCCGAGAACACACCTCAATAGCAACCAGGAGCCCGGAACTTCCGATTTTATTGTATGACGAGTACCATCAGAAGGGTAATCCCGTAGATAAGTATTTGAATTATGGTCCTCCGTTATGAAAACGCAGTTTAATCATGATGACCATTGGGCAGGTAGGCAAGTGAGAGGTGGGGGATCTAAATCCGTGTCACACAGTTCGCTAATCATCCGCGTGTTCCGTAGGATTGAGTTGTTGTGGTGGGGTTATGGAGATAGAGAGGTTTTTGTAAGGAGAGAGGCTAGCTAGGTATAGCATGGGCATCGAACGTGCTTTTGATTGAAAAGCGATCGCTAGCGAAGCTAATGCGCAATACAACTATGGAAGCCAAGAACATTGAAGCAGGTAAAATGAATGGCTCGTATTAAAGTTCTTGGTTTCAGTCCTTACATAGTGACTTCTTACAGAAGAACTTTTTGGTGGCTAAATTTGTTCCGTGGTTGCCGATACCTTGCCCTTCGAAGTTCGCGACCTCATGCGGCCTATGTTAACCGCTGTCACTACTAGATTACCCGCGTCAAGCTATGCTAGGTTCAGACCTTGTGCTGATCTATCAGCATTCCTTTCAGATCAACGGTACCAGGAAATGGCAGTTAGAAGCGAGCTTTCGGTCATCACAAGTATTTTGCTTTTTCCTAAACTCTTGCTTGGCGGAAGCAAGCAGCCGTAGGATATTCGTGTGAGCAAGGAACCAAACCAACATAGTTTATTGTGGAGATGTACGTCATGCTACAGGTAGCATAGCTTCACCACAAAAAGATGGGTGTGAAGTGTTCGTGAATTTGGAATAGAGAGGAATTGAAGAAATTTGCATTAACGCCCCCACCAAGTCCTCGAATGCACAAGCGCTAAATGAAGCCTATGCTTTTCCCCTTATGCAACCAAGAGATGTCTCATAGTACAGTACACCACACATAGACGCTGTTTCTAATTTGCGGCCATGCACCGCCAAGAGGACATGCAGCAGGGTGTCGTCTTGCCAACCACCAATGTCGGGGTAGCAAGGGACAGGTCAGATCCGTGTACACTGAGGAGTAACTAAATGGGAGATGAAGTAATCTTGAGAAGCGTATTCACTGATAGATCGGGCTAATGCCTAAAGATGGATATGAAGTAGTGCGTAGGGGGGAGTGCCGGAAGCTATTGATACCCTGAGCACAACGTTGTACTGGGACGGACCGGCGGGCATTATTTGACTAAGAGTATAGCTGCAGGCTGTGGCTAGTTGGAGACTTGATTGAGCTGTGGGGTAAATTTTGATACATTTAAGTAGAGAAGTGAGTGTCTAGGACAGAGCGGTGCTGTCGAGAAGCTGCCGATGAAGATCGCCGATATGCCGCTGTGGTGCAGTTTGGAGAAGAGAAAGCATACTCATTCCGAGTACTTTACACGCAGTCTCTGTGCTACCAGTTGTTACTGACATGTCCGATTTCTGCATCCATGCCGATCAATCGTTTGCGGCAGGTTCTGTGGAGACTGAAGTTTCCGAAGCCGAGCAGTTTCGATATATCACCTGTAGCAGCGGACGTAGCCACCCCATGTACATGGCTGTAGGAGAGGCGTGTTGTTTTGATCATTGCAGGGCCATTGTTTGAACGGCAGGATGGAGGAAATAGCTCTGAGCCCTTTGCCACGTTAGGCGTTACGGTGCAGTCATACCGCTGCCAGGTTATTGGACTTTGGCAGAGAATTGGCGAGGGATGAGCATCGCAAAGCTACCATCAGCACAGTTGTTCTTGCGTTGTCAAAGTGTTGTCCTCTCGTATTCAATTTTGACTTTTCCAGCTTGGGCGTCCGCACCGGTAGACTCTTTTCGGTGTATATGCGGATAATCGGCAAGCCGACCTTCTAACATCTGGAAAGTCTCTGCGTATGCCCTGGATGGCACAGACTCCGGCTCAACGAACAACGACGCAGCGTCAATGATAATTGGGTTGATCGATGATCGTGCTCTGGCATCTTCAGCGAATGCGTCATTGTTTTTGACCAAATCGATCGAGTCTGTTCGGAACTGGTTGTCGTTTGTGAATCTTTCAGCAAGAATCTTGCGGAGCACTCGCTCAACCTGCTCGTCGCTAGGACCACGCCAAGCTTGACATTCTTCTAAATAAGACACGCGCTCATGAAGGGCTCGAAAGCAATCCTCAGTTCTCTGCAGAAACTCTTGGCTGAATGTCGTCAGGTCATATTATATACATTGTGGTATAGACTTACTACCATCCAGCAATCTTTTCGAAAGACTGATTGATCTTTTGCAGCTGAAAAGACCAAGACATCATGGGGCTCGCAAGATAAGTTAGTCGTAATGGAGTGTGTGGGATGTGTCTGCGACTCAATCGTTGAATCAGGTTCGAGTCCCAAGACCGACAATTGCTGAGATGGTGTTCAAAGAAGCAAACGAGTACTACAGTTTGACAGTTTGAGCTGAGACGGATGTATAAATCCGGAAACGGGGAGCTGTCATCTTCGTGCGGCACTCAAGTGGCACCCGCTTTCAGGGCTTCACTTGTGCAGCTAAGTGAATTAAGCGTCCAATGGCCATAGCTCACAGGCGGTAAGGTCCAACTTACTGGGAAGACTGCCAGATCAAATTGCCATAAAGAACACCAATCAGACAGGTGCAGGTAACTCAAGGATGGGTCTGGCAAGGAAGAACGCATCCTATTGCGTCCGAATCCTGTGAGACCCGTTTGTGGCAAGGCGTCAATTTTCGTGGCCACCACACGACGGCCGCAAACTGAAGATCACGACACGCTCAGCAAGGGTTAGGGGTGATGTGCATGCAGCCACAATGGCAGTATAAAACGTCGGAAATTTCCAGCCTGAACAGACCATGAGCAATGCTGCGAGAGGCTGAGATAGGCTTACATAGCATTATTGTTGCAATATTGCTCGATGATAGAGCTGCTTACCTTGGTGGCTGAGGATATACGGCTGAGCAAGAGTGGAAAACGAGCAATGGCAAGCAGCTGGTGGGAAAGCAGCTGGTGGGAAAGCATCCTGGAAGAAAGTAACCGCGGAAACATGCTGCAGGGAAGCGAACGAGCACAAATTAGGGCGGATTGGTTCCCGCATCCCCTGGCGACTTTTAGCTGCATGCAATGCACGGGGAAGTAAGAGGTCGAATCGATGCGACTTAAGAGATGCAGATGAGTCAGCAATGCTTGGCAAACAGCTAGTCAGGCGATAACACCATGCTCTACGCACTGCACGCATTCCACGCACTCCACGCTTCCTCCAACCCACGCCTGTCTTTGTATGCTTTTGCAGCGGCTATACCATCATGGACCACTTGGAATGCTGTGTTCGCAGGTGCCTAACGCAAGTAGCCACCGGGCCATTTCCCATTGTATCTGAGGATCTGCACCGCCACAAGTTCTGATCGGTGAACTGACAGGTCAAAGTCTTGGGATGAACGCCTGTTCGGCCCTTATACACAAATGCATATCACTCACTACTTGCATAGAGAGGCAAGGTAAACGAATGATGGCCTTTCCAGCTGCTGAGCTGAAAAAAACTATTCTGCTTGAGCAAATCAGAGCGACATTCACCGTAATCTTCGAGGATCTGCATCTTAATACCTATTGCGCTAATATACACTCACCGCCTAAGGGAGCAGGATTGTACACCATTGGCGAGCGCAGTATCTGCGGAGCACTCCCCTGCATACCGGCGGGCGTTTCCTTTGCCACGACATCAATCGACTCATCGTATAATACACAGCTGCACTTGGCCATCGAAGATTTGAATCTTGTGGCGCATCAATTGCAGCATCGGTACCGCGTTTCGCCACGTGTCAATGAGCGATGCAATCCTCTGTATGGCAACTTACTATGCGATCGAACCCTTATTGGCGGCCCGGACAGCCGCGCACTTCAACCCCTCTATTAAAGTGGAAGCAACGCCAGTCTGATGAGCTCGTGCCTTATTTCAGGTGGTCTGACTCTCGAACGGGTTGACTTTTATTCTCAAGGTTCCGTCGAAGTCGCTCATAATGGCCGCAGCCTGCATATGGTGATTTGTGCTTACGGTTATCCTGGCAGGAAATCGGGATAGACGAGCATTGAAACTCCTCAAGTTGGCAAGTCACACCATTTGGCGACTAGGTCGGCATGACATCGTTATTGTTAGCACCGCAGCACCTGACATACCGACGTCTTGCAGTCAGCAAATGAGCGGCGGTTCCTGTGACGTTCAGTCTCGACGCAGAGGTGCTGCCCAAAGCCGATTCCAATAAAAAGCTTCCAATTCCGGTCCAATCAGAAATATCTTATCACTGTTGCTTTTTCAGGGGTTGCAAAACTCATCAGCAAATCAATGAATTAGGAATCAGGGACCAGAGACTCAGTTTGCGCATGTTCTTAAGGTGCAAAGTTGAGTACTTCGATAAGACGTAGGAACACAACCGGTCTGTCCTGGTCTTTTTGTCCAGACACATTGCATGTTATCCAATGTTGCGGGTCAGTTCACAGGGATACCTACTTCTGGGGCTGCTTCTCACGTTGCTGCTTATACATCAAAGTGGCCATAACAGCAACGGACTATTTTGGGTTAAGGGTGTTTCTGGAGGTCCACCGTCACGATATTATAACGATAACGAGGCTGACTTGGGGTGCAATAACCAAACCTGTGCAAATAGAGGTTGTAATTTCTAGGAGTCTTGCAATCCCAAGGAAGAGCTTCCTTACACCTACGGCTGCGCGTGTCACATTGCATTCCGACGGAACAGTTCGTCCCAAACAAGCGTCATTGAGCTGGACTCAACGACGCGCAAATCCAGTTTACCATCAGGGAGACAACCCCATTGGGTCCCGACCGTGCGTTTTTAATCTGTCCATGAGTAAGGCTAGCGCACGGAACTTGCACACCTCCATAAGGCCAGGCCTTGCGCAGTTCCGTTCGCCGTGCCACATCGATCGCCGATCTATAACGGCCATTCGGAAAGCAGATAGCAGCTGTTCTCTTCAACCAATGACTCCAAATGCTCTGCTCTGACACAGCTCTCGCATGCGGCGGTTCCGGTACTGACAGATCCAGGCCTCGCTTTCAACACAAGGCGACACATTTACTGCCGCGTAAGACGAACGGGGCGAGTCGTCAGCGCAGTCACGCTACCTCAGGTGAAGACCTGCCAATGTCAATGTCTAGCCAAGCTCTGAACCAATGCGCGGATAGCTGTCACCAAAGACCTTTCGGGAAACCCACCTTTGATTCTGATGCAACATTTATTGGCTTTTATCATATTGTTTAAGAAGACCATGCTGGCAGTGGTTACTTGGAACTTTAGCGTCTCAATCGAGCTTACGACAACTTATCACTATCCCTATCTTAGTATGCATAAAGATCGTTTGCCGGCTCCGAGCATCTTTGCCATTAACACGCAAGGAAATATTCGTCTACACTGGGTAAGCACTAACTGCAATGGTGTCGACTTGAAGCCGGATAGGCACTACAGTCAATACGAATGGCGGTATACTGCAAAGCAAGCCGTCGATATGAGACTGTGCGATAGAAAACTTACTCAATGTCCAAGCAAGGCTAGTCACGAATCAGAAATTCAGTAAATCCGACTGATCACGCCGCTATGTCCATCAGTCATTTGCACATGTGGAGTCAAGACCCATTACTGGAGAAGGGAGCGTAAACTCTCAAAAGTATAACGGATAAATTCGGTATATACGAAGCTCATTTGGAAGTATCTACACATGCAAAGATGAAAAGTCAAGCAATTAGAAACAGAGCAGTTCAAGGCTGGGGAGGCGGCACCCGGGTCTGGTAGTGAGACTGAGCAAACTATGTGGGTCCTAATACTTAACTAAACAACTCTATCGCATCAAGAATAACGTTCGGTGCCAGGAAGCCATCACCTGTACTGCCGCTAGCGCAGGTAATAGTGATGGTGTTCGTCCCGCTCGTCAGTGTACCTGACGGAATAGCAAAGTTGTACACCTCGCCGAATCCACGATATGCACCACGTGTCAAACCTCTAGAGTCGATCTTCGTCGGGGCAGCGGGCGTAGTCGCAGTCCAGGAATTGACAACGACAGAGGGACGACAGCTAGCGAATGCGAGCGTGGTTCCGACGCGCAGAGTTGTGCCAGCAGTGCCAGTGAATTTGATGGTGAGCTGATTCATGCCTTTCACGAGAGCCATGGGAACATTTCCCAAGCTGCTAGAGCCCACAGTGTATGTCTGTGGACCCCATGATTCCATACGGGAATCTGTGGGGTGCATGCGAAGTTGGTTAGCGGCATTCCTGAAGCCCTTAGGTGTACCGTCCCATTCGCCAATGCGCCACACGGATTTCTTGGTCTCAGCGTCAGCCGCAATGTTGGCGGTTGTAGTTGAACCGGCCTTGACGGTCACGCTGGTAGCTTTGACCTTGAACTCGCCTTGGTAAAGGACTTGAGTGTATGTTCCAGGCTTCATAAAAGGTGAGGTAAACTTGCCAGAGCTGTCGGCATACACCCAGTACTGTGCAGCATCATTGTACCAGTGCAGGACCGTCTGGAAACTGGAACCAACGCCAGTCGCGGTACCCGAAACCTTTCCACGGTCGGAGTCAGGGACGTATCCGATTATCGAGAGGTCCTTGAAAAAGGAGGTGTCGAGAGATGGGCCACCTGATGGAATACCACTGCGAGTGAAGGCCATCGCGTACGGACCATGGAGGCCCATGCGGAACTTCTCATTCTGGACATGACCTGAATTCATGTAGAAGTACAGGTTGTTTGAATCACCGGCATTGTTCGAGTTGATGTCACGGAAGAAAGGCCCACCCGAGGAAGCCTCGTATGACTGAGAGTTGAGGAGCATGCAGACATGAACATCCTCTCCGCGGTAGACGCATTGCTATTTCCATTAGTATTGCTTGTTAGAAAGCCTAGTATCATCGAAACTTACCCTGGAATCATCAATAAAGCGCTCGCTAGAGTAAAACTTCGAGCGAGTCTGACCATTGACAATAAACACGTCCGAGCCTTCGACTGTTGAGCTCGAACCGGCAGTGGTCGACACTACACCAAATGGGTACTCGGAAGGTAGTGCTGTAGGGTTGAGACGGGCAATGAAGCGCAGTTCACCGATGTCTGGTTCAGCGGTGGTGTAGGTGGCCATGTAGATGGTCGAATCCCCAGACTTCACTACGTAGTAGTGGGTCAAGGTAGAGGTCGTGCAAGTTATCTTTGCAGTTATACCTAACAGGACAGGTCAACAATATTTTCAAGGTCGAGCTTGCCAATTCTTACCAATGATCGTGGATGAAACCGTAGCTGACCCAAGACCAGAAGATATGTGCGACCCTTTCGAATCATACTGAAACTCCTCGCCACGATACTTGATGGACGTAATGTCGCAATTCTTGCCATTGACAGTGAATACCAGAGCATTACTCGAGCCAGCATCGACAACGAAGTTGTCACCAGACTTTGTGACACCGAAGGCGGCCAGCGCAGAAGAAGAGATGGTGGCCACAGCCAGCAGAGTGGGTTTGAGAAGCATGATGGATGAAGGAAAAGAAAGAGAAGACACAAAAGCTGGCGATCAGCCACAAAAAGGTTTCCTGGAGCTGGAGACCGGATAGTGATAACCAAACAAACCAGTCCGTCCTTGACAGCTTTAGATAAAGTGCTGCGCGGACATTCACTGCCGTAGAGTCAAACTGCCTGTAGAATTGGCTCGGCGCC
Organism: Leptosphaerulina australis; assembly: GCA_026120165.1. Classification (NCBI taxonomy): domain Eukaryota; kingdom Fungi; phylum Ascomycota; class Dothideomycetes; order Pleosporales; family Didymellaceae; genus Leptosphaerulina; species Leptosphaerulina australis. The sequence goes on from JALRMI010000048.1 coordinate 100,301, forward strand.
AATTCTCCCGCGCTTCTCTAATTTCCACTACTGGTAAGCCTTCGCCATCCACATTCACTGACTTACCCATGTGATTTATACGAGCTTCATCAAGAAGACTTGGTCATGTGTAGAGAGTTCAAGCCTATGCAACTAAAAGCTTACCTTATAGCGACGATCTTCATTCATCTGTTCCTGCTTCTCCGCATTTTCGCTGTAAACATGTCCCAAATAGCAGTGTGGCGTCTTGTGAACATGGGAGTGGTGTTTGAAACATTCCGGGGCAAAGGAACGGCAAATAAGGCTACGCCAAGTATGGCAAAATGCGAGGCTAAGTGGCGGAGAAAAAGGTTCCTGGTTCCTCCCCACGATATAAGCACTATGTATGGCTTGGCAGTGCTGTTTCAGGTAAGAACTGTGGCACTTTACTTCCGATGTTTGTGGGGCTGGTTGCAACATCACACTTATTCAAGAAAAGCTCAGAACTGATTCATATTGTGTTGGCAAAGTGCTAAGCAATTAAGAGCCACGATAATGGCTACAGTTAGCAGACAAGAGGAGAGGACGAAAGAAATCTCGAACGACGATGTGAAGAACGAAGGGAGCATTGTATTGCATGGCTGGTAGAGCCTAGCCTAAGGTTGGTAGTGCGATAATGTCGCGTTCAGACAATAAAATGAGGCAATATCAACTCCTTGCAACACCGTTAAGGAAAAATACCCTTCAGATATGGAACGGGAAGAGTTGCCTTGAAACTGAGTGCGATGCTGTTTGATAGATATCCCACAGATTCACAGTAGGATACAAGCCAACTCAGTCCTCACCACTTGGACATTCGTTTCTGTAAAGCGGATTGATTTCCACTTCCCGACACCACAATGCCCATGGCCTGGACACTGTCGTTCGTATAGATTCCCAGGTATCGTTGGCTTGTTTCTCACTCAGGTACTTAAGATCACCTTCGCCCCTCGCTTTTCCCGACTTGATTTTGCCGCTTCCTTCAACATCAACGTGGCCCTCCAAAGTGTGGCCAAAAAATGCGTTGTGAATGGTCAACGCAGTGGTTTGCGCTTTAGCAGCTTCTTTAGTATAGATTGCTTGATATACGGCTTCTTCGATACCATGGGCTAAAGTAGTAAAGCCATGCGATTGCAACAGGACGACAGCATGATCGGGTTCGAGGGATGGTTCAGGTTTGGCTCCTGGGAGAGCCGATCGGACCTTTGAGTATATGAATCCAGCCGAAGTCGCCGGCTTAAACGACGCTGCGAGTGAAGCGCCGAGGGCCGAGTCGCGGACGAGAAAATCCGAACCGGAGGAATTCCACACAGGAACGTTTGTCCCTATAATTAATATGGTCAACATTGTGCCCACCCATCGTGACTGGAAGACCTACCCAGGAAGCCTGCTGTGTGTATCGTATTCTTCAGGGGGACACCGCTGACGCAGTAAGGCAACACATCATCTGCATGACTATGCACAACACTGTTTATATTGGGAAAGCGCCTGTAAATCTCACTATGAATATATCGCTCAATGTAGCCCGGCTTTGCGTCTTTCTCAACAGCCTCAGCTGACTCGACATGATATTCCACAAGGTCCTCTGTAAAGCCCACTAGTGCTGGCGGCATGTTGCAGGGCATCCAAAAGGTTGCAGCATTATCTGGAGAGCGCACTGAGATGTGCCCATACGCGTCGAGAACACCATGACAATGAAGGATGTGAGAAGCGGTGACGAGGCCTTTGAAGAGATCCTCAAGTCCGACTTTTTCGCGTTTGGGAAAGTATCCGGCTGACATATTGCAGATGGTAGAAAGAATGGAGCATGAGGGGCAGCATGTGAGGTTGTGTTGTCGAGTTCTTTTGATGTACGGTGACGTGCGCGCGTGGAACGTGGTAGGATCGACTGGGATCAACCGTCGGAGGAGCTAGGGGTCTTCGACGACCTCTCCGTTTCCTACACTTCAGCGGTTTTTGCCATAACTTGATATAGTTGGTATCTTGATAAGCTGCATAGAATATGGTTCTTAGATGCGTACACTTTGGTACTGCACTTTTAAGGCATCATTCGCCGTCTCTGATGTTATCCAGCGCGAAGTTTGGTTATAGACTTTGCAAAACTAATGCAAAATATGTCCCAATATTCTCTAAGCAAGTGAATTCAAAATAGATGTTCAGGTTCAGTACAAGAATTCATGACAAGTGTTTGTGTAATCCTGGGCAGAGTGGCCAATATACTGCCAACGTGTACGTTGTTTATCTCGTTGATAGTAGTCTGGATACTGAACAATCTGAGAAGCTAGTTATTGTAAGATTGTACACCAAGCCGCGATATTCGAGCCACTGTCTATGGATTGGAATGACTAGACGTCACCCGTATGTTGCTTGGGCGCTGTGAAGCAGTGGTGTAGTGCCGTTCCATGGATCGGCGTTGTAACTTCCAATTTCTTTTTTTTTCTAGAAACATCTCTGGCGAAGCCAATTGGTCTTGTGTATGTACTTGTTTTTCATTGCGTGCAATATTGCTCGTTTCCCGTTACTGCAGCCCGTCCAGGCTGGACGGGCTCCCCTTGCGGATTTAAATCCTGCAATGGTGATGTTTCGTGTCCTTCATCTCATGCTCCAATCCTCTGTGTCCTGCTCTTCCTCACTACTGCCGTCTTCGTCGATGTCGATAGGTTTAGCCTCGACCTCGCATTTTCTCGCATAGCACCCGTGCCCCTCTATTCCGCCAATACCGATCCCAGTGTAGAGCCCGTCCTTCAACTCCTCTATGATCTTATCCTGGTCCACATCGTCTTTACTGCCAGAGTTAATGCGAGCGAACATGATCTTTTTGGCACGCAAATTTGCAGCCCCGGATGTGGTATGCACTGAATCGATGTTTGTCATTCCTTTTCCTTCGTCGAAGTCGGCCGATGTTGAGTACGTAGTGTCGGTGACGATATAAACGATTCTAGTCGGGAGTTTGTGCGTTCTCGGGGTAGATGAATCGCCCATGCGACATGCGCAAAGGTTTTCTTGCTCGAGGAGCATATCGCGGGCCTTACACCGTCAAACTACAGAAGCGAGCTGTCGACAGGGTATACAGGCGAGACACTTTCGATCAGCACGCCCGAGATGTTTGTCCTTCTGAAAGTCTATACATCTAAGAAATTGACAACCAACTGAACGTGATGCAGTATACCTGAGGCAGACCAGAGTCTAAAGAGCGCTTAAGTACTGATGTAGCGTTTACCTGTGAGAGATCCACAGTTAGCTCTTCGAAACACAGTGTGACCCACTTCCAACAGTCGGCTTACTGTGGCGGCGGCTGGCTAAGCAAGGCTTCTCTTATGGCGGCGGCTGGCCAAGCAGGACTCTTCTTACGCCGGACCGGCCCCTGACTGCTGCGTGATATCCGTAAGGCTTGGAGGTAATGAGATTTACAAGCAAAGTCTTCTCTGACTGTGAATATATTGCTACCCCGGAGGAAATGGCTAGTCAGGTTACAGCCGAATTTGTCATCGTATTGACGTCTTTTAGAACACTTCACAGGAAGGAACACGAGTAATTCAAACAGTGAACGTGAAGGAAACTAGGAGTAAAGGTCGCTGACAGCACCGATAGAATCATGCATACACGCGCAAGAACAGAACCTGTCAACGGAGCGACTAGACTAGCTTCAGGGCAGTGTCCTACCTTCATGCTGTAAAACCTTGTCGATTCTGTGAATTGATCGATCCTTTACGTCGGGTTGCATTGGAATGTGGTTGGCGGGATCCAGACCACAAGGAACAGGTCCGAGAGTATGAATGCTCCGCGGAGCGCCTTCCTACGAGACTGCGGACCCTGCAGGCTTTTGTTCCTATAATTCTGACTCTTGACCAGCGGACTCCTCGGTTTTTACATGTGGTATTTGATTTGCAATGTTGATAATCAGTATGCAAGAATCCATCAAGAACTGCTGAAGGGTCTTCTCTTTCTTCTCTTTTCTGTTCTTTGCCTAGACTCTTGCTTCTGCCGGTTAGCTTGTATCTGATTGGCAGCGCGACCATGTCGTTGGGGCCTGTATCAAACCCAAGAAATAGGCTAAGTTTCGGCAATTACCTCGTTGCAAAATTTGAGGTTAATTGTGATATCCGAGCACTCAGCATCACTGTTCTAGTGAGTAGTGGTGGTGATGGTGGTGGTGGTGGTGGTGGTGGTCTCAATTCCTAGCGTGCACGGACCTCTTCTGAGTGTTCGCTTTCACCGGTTCCGAGTTTGTAGCGCTGATATCTTACAGCTTGGGTGGACAGGACCTGAGGTCAACTATCAGAAGTATCGCTTGGCCCCTCTCTAGACAACTAATATCATGTAGCATGCTGCTGGCCGGTGGGTTGGTTTGACATGCGCGTACAAGCACGCGGCGAAACGCTGTATCATCTCTATCTGCAATCACTGCAGCCACTGATCGACCAAAAAAGAACGTCACACTGCTTACATCTAGCTATCGAAGAACATAATTCGCAGGTCTTATCCACGGTGTACATATTACTCAAAGGTCAATTAGGCCTGCGACATCGCTATACAAGTGGTTGAGGCGCAGCAACCCAGGAGTCAGACACTCAACGGCGGATGAGTCAACTTATTCGAATGATAAACTACACATACAGGTTTGGCCTTCTGCAGACTCATCACGGATTCCATCACATATTTATCAAGAAACTTACCATGTCTTGAACAGCAACTCGCCTGACTCGCCTGCACCGCCTGCCAGCCTGAATACACCAACACTCGCCGTCGCTCTATGACAACATCCTGGTAGCCCGCAATGTCTTGCAGGATGCGAGCACTCAAAACCAAACCATTATAGCCTCTGACATGCTGTGACTTGATACATCCCTGGAAGCCCAACTGTAAGTTGTAACTTCTCGAATATAGCAATTACAACCCTCGAACCCTGGCGATCCAAGCTCGCATGAAATGGATATCCTGTGGATGCTAATTTCGATATACAGACATCGGCAAAATAAATTTTCGCATCACGTCTGCAACCTCACGATCCAGATGCCTTCCTAATTCGCAGCGTCGCCGACGCCCCAGAAAAAAGCTTCGTGCCGAGCCGGCGCCGACCAACAAACTTCAAAAAAATTGCCTCCAGGTTTGCTTCCCTTCAGAGCCGGCAAACTTGGAGCGCCTAGAGGTATTAGTAGCCAGCAAAGTGTCACAATTATGGCTAACCAAAAGAAAGCTCGGATCTCATTGTTCATTGCCCAAAGTCAATCCTTCAAAGTTGAAAGGCGGCACTATCACGTGATTTTGTGCTCACACATGCTTGTGTATTTGTGCAATTGGTTGCTCGACTGCAGTACTCATTCGTGAGCCGTGATTCAACACTCTTTCTGAATCAAGGCCTGGCCAACGGGTTTTTAATCAACAAACCATTCGTTCTAGCTGCGCACGACTGATAGGTCTTCGCGGTAGTCTGTTCCAGCATCAGGAACATCTCGCTTCTAACACGAATATCTTGCAAAGGCGTTCTCGCAATTAGAAATGGCGAAAAATTTGCGAGCCTTTCTTCCAATGCTACCACCCGAACTCCGCCACGAAGTCTACAGCTACATCTCAACACACGACATCACCAACACCGGTCTTCCATTACAGCTCAAGAGCTACTCATGCAAGCATACACTCGTCCAAATCTGCCCCGTACATTCGGGATCCACAGGTCTCCTCGCACTTCAGAGCCACGGATTCCTCGAGGCACATGAGTACCAAGCCTGGCTTCTTAATAATGCCATCACATTACGGGTCGGGGTCGTCTTCAAAGGCCGCGTCAACACATTCGTTCAAGAGCACTGGGACAAGAAGGTTGAGGCACACTTGCAAAAGTTGGAGAAGCAGTACCCATGGATCAGGAAGGTGTCCAAGTACGACATCCAGATCCTATGGGATGCACCAGATGGGGTCTTGAAAAGCAAGCATAACCGAAGGAATGCTGGACAGATTCCACGGGCTATGATGCGGACACTCACGGCTCTGATGGATAAAAATGTCAGGGAAAAGCATGGCGATGTGGCGGTCAAACTCCGTCTTGAGCACCATGTTGCGGGTGTAGCTATCCGCTCAGCACCGCGGTTTGGACTTGGCAGCTTCATGACGCTACCAGCGACCGATTTGGCCTGTCGATCGCAGACAACAGAGGTATGGAAAGAGCCGTGTCCAAAGGTCCTGCCTCGCAAGTCTGCGCGGCTGACGCCCGTGGCGACGAGGCAAGGGGAGAAGGAGTTGCTGAAATCTGAACACGGGAGTGTCTATTGGATGGACAGGGGGCAGGGGACCTTGGTAATGAAAAAAACCGCAAGTTCAGAGCAGAAGATATGTGCTACGTTCATGGACACGGGGATAGCGTATGACTCGCCCACCGAATTTATGCTGCTGGAACTTCTTGAGGATTGCTATGGGAGAAGATGAGAGTGAGATTTGCAGCGGCCAATACAAGCAACAAAAACACTTTACTAAACTCACACTCATTCTGACTTTGCACGTCTCCACATCTATCGACGTTTGAGGGCTCTGCGCCCTCTCAGAGCTGGCTTGAAGCAGCATTGAAAAGTAACGAGCTCGATCCTACACCAAAGTCAGCACGCTATACACAAACCAGCCACGATGGCAGAAGAAATGGTCACATGCTCTCACAGCGCGCTTTCCAGCGATGAAATAGCTGTCGACACTGAGCACAGTATCAGGGATGTCGATATACACTCATTTTCGCAAAACCGAAGACAAAAGAAGCACACACCGGGGAGTTCAGTTATTCTAACCGTTGTCCAAAAAACAACTCAGTTATAGGCCCCGTTGGAACTAGCTCGTAGTTTCAAAAATCCTAAAAAATCCTATACCTACTCAGCCACAACATAATCCGAAGACCATTTAACAGTGACCAATTGGATCAATTGCTTTGCCTACAGCATTGCGCATTCATCCAGCCACTCACAGACCTGCACCAAAAGACCTACAATGATGACGGACACAATGATTTTCAAGTCAGAGAACCCCGAATGGACAAAAAGTAAATATGCATCGGCCGGGAATCGAACCCGGGGCTAGCCGATATTGAGCTATGGAGCTTGGCAACGGCTAATTTTACCACTAAACCACCGATGCAGTTGATTTTACTATGATTAACATTTGAAATTAAAATTACATATTTCAATTGTGGGTTGGTGCAGTTATTTGCGCACCTGGAGCTTTGTCACATCAGTCGCCTTCTCGCAGGACTCGGCCCAGCTGGCGTCGGCGTCGGAGGATAAGACGGTCAAGATCTGGGATGTCAGCAGTGGCGTGTGCCTGCAGACTTTCGATATAGGCGAAGTTCTCTATGACTTATCCTTTGACCCTACTGGCTCTCGTCTCCATACTGACATAGGTACCATTGACATTCAAACCTCAGAAGTCTATAGCACAAACAATAAAGAGGAACTTGCGCGACCCTTGTATCAAGGCACAAGCCTTAGTGCAGACAAGATATGGATCAAGCATGCTGACGACAACATGCTGTAGGTGCCATCAGACTATCGGCCATCATGCTCGTCTGCTAGCGGGTTCACAGTTGCCATGGGTGTTGGGTCCGGAAGAGTGTGGAGTTGCAGGATCAATCCTTGACACCTGCTTGGCATACATGCTTGTAGCATAAATGAGCGCAGAGCGATTCCCTTCTTTTATTATGTTTCTTTATAATCTCTATTTCATAGAGGGAGACAGGGATGTGCAGATTTATATATACTTTGGGTTGCCACATCAAAACTGCAAGAACCCACAAGAGCACGGGTGTTGCTCTATGATATTATCTGTCAGCCTGGCGCATCAATTCACTAGGTACACCGTGAATTGGGTCTCACGTGACTTGTCGTTAGTGTTTACTTCCAGGTCGTGTATATATTCGGAAAAACACGACAACAACGAGAATCTCACTTTTTGGAATTAACGCATTAAACTGCACGCAGAAGTCCGTCTGAGACGCCATTCGACTAGCCAGCACTCAGGAGTAGCGCCCACTGCTACTGAGGCGACATGGCGACACCGTGGCCTCAACAGCCGGTATGGCCAAGCACAATACGCGAGCACGCTGCATGCATCAGCACATACCTTCACAGTGTACTGAAGCTCGCTGAACACACTGGAGACCAGACCATGCCCGCAAATGTTGCGATCGAAACGATCCGCGCATCGTTGACGTACATCCTGAAAACGCAGAACATCCCTGATCTGACCATCATACATGATGCCCTAAATATGTCACAAACTGAAGCCAAAGCCACAGCGAACAACATGGCACAATCCCTCAGTGAAATTAAAAGCGAGATTAAGGACAATACTGTAATTGTGCAACAATCGGCAGCAAACATACAACTAAACGCGAATACAGCGGAAGAGGCGAGGGCAGCGGCCAAAGAAGCAACAGAAGTGGGAAAAGCGACAATGGAGATGACGAGGGAGATTGGAAATAAAAATCCTCGGGAACAGATGAACAGACCCATGACCTACGCAGCGGCAGCAGCCAGCGGTGTTACAATGGCAAGCATGTACAACACACAAAGTCTCAAAACGCCTTTTGCGCAGACAAAACGAGAGGTCATCTTGAACATAAGAGAACCACTGACAATACAAGGCTTGAGGGCAATGAGCCCGCAAAATCTGAAAGCCTATGTGGAACGCGCAATTGAGCAAAGCAGAAACGAAAACATTGCGAAAATAAGGGTTGTCTCATCCAACCAACTGAAAAGCGGTGACTTGAGCATCAAGGCAGCCAGCAGCAGTGAGGTTGAAGCGCTGAGGCAGTTCGCGGACGCCTGGGCCCATCGCATTGGAAGCGGAGCCTCAGTACAAATCCCGACGTATGGCGTACTGGTACACGGCATACGTACTAGCACGATAGATATGAAGAAGTTTGAAGAAAACAAGAACCAAAATATACATGACAATAGACCGTTCATACCCGGGCGGAGATAAAACATATCGGATGGCTGACCAGAGAAGCTTCCGCCAAAACCGCAACAAGCATTACCATCGAGTTCACCAAACCGGAAGATGCCAACAAGATCATAGACGAGGGATTGATATGGCAGGGCGAGGTCTTTCAGTGCGAAAGATACGAGAGGCAGTGCCGAATGAAGCAGTGCTACAGATGCCAGAGATACGGTCACATAGGACCCCAATGCAAGGCAGCATTAGCATGTGGCTACTGTGCGTAGGAGCACAACACCAGGGAGTGCCCATCAAAATCTGGACAGGATACACCAAGGAAATGTGCAGCCTGCCGAGGTGGACATGAAGTGTGCAGCCGGCAATGCCCAACCAGGAAAGAGGGGATAGCTAAAGCGAAAGCGGCATACGAGATGCGGCCCCGGTATCACCATGTAACGAACACCACAGGACAGGCTGTCCAGCCAAAGACAACCAACATCACTGCTCGCAGAAGCAGGCCTAACCAGACCATCATATCCGAGCAGACAGCCCAAACCATCAGGAGCCTGTCACAGACCGGACGAGAACTGAACAGGCACAATGACGAAACCACGAATGCGACACCAGGTCTGGACAGCCAACAAACACAAGGAGGCATCAGCCAAAGACCGAGAAGAAACATCGTGCCTACCAGAAGAGGACTGAGAACGGACGTAAGATACAGTACCAGGAACACACGGAACAGCCAACGTACGGACGTCGAATCCGATACAGAAGCATGAACCAGCAAAATACATTGAGCATACTACAGTACAACGTCCGAAAATCGAGAGACATAGTCATGGCGGCCATGCTGCGCGACCCCCTCATCCACAAATACGACATCCTTGCGATCCAGGAACCATGGAGGAACCCATTCATGGCCACTACCCACCACCCAGCAAAAGACATCTTTCATCTCTGCTGCCCAACAGAAGGAGATGAGGGCTCCACAAGGGTCTGCTTCTTCGTCAACAAAAAACTAGACCACAGAAGATGGCAATTTAAGGAGCACAGCAGAGACATCTGCACAATAACAATAGAACCTGAAGGAGAAGTACAAGACGGACAACAACTTATCATACACAACATCTACCATCCGATGGGTGATTGGGGTGAGAAAACTAGACTGAAGATATCCGCACGATCTTGCACAAATACCACCCAAAAGAACAAATCATCCTAGCCGACTTCGATCTACATCATCCAATGTGGGGAGGACCCGCGGTTAGACAAACGGATCCGGAATCTGAAGACCTGATCACGATAATGGAAGACTTCGACATGAGCAACGCGCTGTGGCCCGGAACCATCACATACGAAGAAGGAGAAAGGAAATCTACCATGGACCTATGTCTACTGACAATGGGACTGGTCGACAGGGTAATCAAATGCCAAGTCGACCGAGAAGTCGACCACGACTCCGACCACCTCCCAATCAGTACTGTGATAGATATGAGTATGAAACTGCTGGAAGTAGTACCAAAAAGAGAATGGAAGCAAGTAGATCAGCAAGCATACCAGAAAGCATTGAGGCAAACCCTACCACCCTTGCGTAGACCGGCAAATAAAATAGCGCTGGACGCATACGTTCGCGAGATAGTAGAGGCAATTCAAAATACAATTAACAGAACAGTGCCGCAAAAACGTCCTTCGGAACGGAGCAGAGAAGGATGGACAGAAGAATGCAAGCTGGCGCTTGCAGAGGCAAAACGGCTCAAGAGAATACACAACCAAAGACAGACAACCGAATCGTGGGATGAATATCGCGCAGCGAGGAACAAAAAGGCCAGAGTAATCAGGAAAGCGCTGAGAAACGCTCACAGAGATCGCGTAGAACAAGCCG
>JALRMI010000490.1:0-17694 GCA_026120165.1 Leptosphaerulina australis
ACACCCCTGAAAAGGAGATGCTCACGCAAGACCCGCCTCCGCTTTAGCGCCTGGCGCGTCCCCAATACCCCATGGGAGGTGATAATGTATGTAAAGGCAGTTGCCAAATGTACCGGGACGTTAGTATAATACTACTACTACTACTCGATCCCATAGACAGCTAACTCTAGCATTTCTCCACGATAACTTTCGTAGCTGTCAATTTCGATGATTGGCTTCAACGATTCACTCTGGCGCCCAGCTTGTGCAAAAAGCCATTGTCGATCCCCCTGCAAGCTAATGGTTGTGAGCTGCCGCGCTTCTCCTCTAGTTCACTCGGCCTGTACTGTGAGAAAAAGATGTGGGATCAGAAATCGGCGGATTTTTGACATGTCACTGAGTTCCTGGAGCGGACAATCTCAGTGACGGAATTGAAGACGCAAGCAAGTTTGTACTCATTGAATGCTTCCACAAGAAAGCTTTTGTTACTGAAGCGGAGCAGTAACGTTCTCCTATTATCAGATTACATGTCAGGTTGTGTGGAGCTCATCTTGGTTGTTGGCTGGTGAGAGCATTTAACCATTTTTAGTTTGTACGATTTAGGTTCAGGTATCATAGGGGTATCGCGTCGTGCTGTCCGGCCGCGTAGACGCGCTCGAATTGTGCTTTCGTTGACATCGTATATCCTAGCAGCGCGTCTTTGGGTTATTGTTGGGTCTTGATTTATTGCTCTAATTGCAAGCTGGATTCTGTCTTCGTAGGAGACCATCAGGTCATTGGGTTGTTGTGCTGTTGGAAGTTGTCACGGTTGAGATGTCTACTTACGGTCGACGGCATAGGCGCCCACCTGCGAGTCGGTTGCTATGTCGCACAACAGCATGTCAACAGTCGTGCAACATCAACACAGCCATTCCCTTAAGTACAGCTCCCCTCCGTAGCATGTAGAAGAATCAATCACAATCATCTACTATACTTTCGTTGTACCAACTGTTGATTCACCCCCTTTTTGATACCTTTGCCGTATCAACATGTGCCATTGCAGTTCAAAGTCAAGACGCGTAGTATTTGAGTAGGGTGCGTTGTTCGCTTGCGGTTCACGTTATTTGAATTTTGATTATCCAATAAAAGCACGCAGCCTTCAGCGTCCACTGTCAATGCCAACTCTGTATCTGGACAAGATCAAACTCGTACATTTAATATCGTGAGACTTGGGAATCCCTCTTTGTGGACTTTAAGTTTTCCTCAGTTTCGGTATCATAGTCTCCAATTTCTGTGGGTGTAATTTCTACCTCTTTTTCGACAATCTGTACCAAGTTGCTTTTAGAACACTCAGAAAGGGGAAACTGCGGCACCATATTTTGGCCTGTTTTGGTCGATCCATTATTGACTAGACATAATAAAAGACTACGCAATTGGTTGCGTACCTGATTCTCTCATATTCCTGGCCGGTTCAATGTCCTCGATGCGTACAATCAGGTGGGCAGGGTCAATTGATCCAATACTTTCAGTGTTACCACTCTGATTGAAATTGACAATGCGGATGAACTTATTGTTTTCGGAAGTCTCGATGTGCTGAAATTTGTTGATGCAAGAGGCCCCCTTGAATTTTTGAGAGCTCTCAGGCGCGTCAACGTGCTCGGTGGGTTTATCGTTAACAAAGTGAAGCGCTCTCTCGCTCGATGCAACATCTCCGGTATCCTTGACATCTTTTTCCTTGTTGCAGATCAACCTTTGTGGTCTGAGATTTCGTCGCCCAAGAACCAAAGTTAACTGGAACATATGTCTGAGATGGTTACGGTGGACTGTTTATACCTGTCAACATATCTTTTGTTCGGGAATCTGGGGACAGCCCTACCATCTTCATCTATGTTACTCATGCGTTGCATGGTGTCAGCGCGATCTACGGCCCAATTGCGCTCCACAACTTGATCAACAGTCTCTGGTGTTAATGGTTCCTGAAGTGCTCTGTGGCGTTTGGCCTGCTTCAACGACAAGAATCGCCGCGGTGGGTTTCGACGACGAAAAGCCTTCTCTACATAACATATTTAGCATCTTCTCGATCTAAACCTAGCAAATGACCAGGCCCTCATGCACTGACCATCAGCCTGAAAGTCACGCCATGATCGTAAAGAGGCCGACTCTTTCGAGGGAAACGGGATTGATGGAGGGGTATAGGCGGCTGACAACGAAGGATCTATATCTCCAGGCTGGCATGCTAATCGTAATGGCACCTCCCGTTTTGGTTTGGGAGGTCTAAAATAGTCAGATACAGGAGGGTTGACCGGAGATGTCGGTTCTCCTTCCATCTTTCTATCAAGAGTTGGTACTGGAAAATAAGCTTCACCCCCTCTCGCAAGCAGCTCTAATACTTTTCCCGTTTTAGCCTTGAATGATCGTGGTAGCGTGCGTGACACCTTTGGGTCATTTTGGTGGCTATCCACGCGTTCGAGCGGATGTCCGAAATTTTCCTCAATCGACGAACCATCACTTTGTGGCGGGTCATCCATTGATACAAAACTCGTCGGCTGAGGCTCTCGTACTGGTATTGGCCGCCCCCTAGGCGTACACTGAGGCTGGAGTTGTCGATTGTATATAAAACGATCGGGAAATTGCAGTCTTTCAAAATCTCGGATGTGCTGAAACCCCTTTCTGAGTCTTGAGGAGCCTTTGATGAAACGCATCATGTATCGCGAAAGACTATCTGAGAAAGCTGGCCCGCCAGGTGCAAGAGTACCTTCAAGGTGCTGCTGCATGTCAATTGTTATCTGATCGGCAGCCCACCTGAGAAAGTCATAAACGAGTCTTTCACGGTTACTTTCATCGTCAATGTGCACAGCTAAATGCGGTTCCAAAACTTTGATCTCCGCGACCACTTTATCCTCACGCTGTCCTGAACGTCCTTCGTGTAGAAACTCAAGGCGTTCTTTGATAAGCGGGATTAGTTTTTCCTCCTGTCGCAGATATCGTTCAAGATGATTAACATTACTGTAAAGTCGAATACGGCGGTTCCGATCTGTCATGCTCCAGGGTCGTGGTATTACATATTTTTTTGTATCTTTGCGCATCCTCTTCTTTGCAGTACGTATAAGGTAATCGCGGTAATCCAAGTCTTCCTTGACGTCGTCTCTGCCCTTGTCTACCATGGGTTGGAAATTTGCCTCGTCAAACATCGTTGTTGTTCCATCATTGCGTATGAGCGAATCAAAAAGAGCGAGATTGCTAGCCATCTTTGCGCGTTCACGTTCCCACCCCTGCTCTTCTACAAGCCTACGTTCTAGTTTTTCAGCTTCCCAGTCTCTCGCTACCATTTTCAAGTATGCTTCTTGAAATTCGGCGTTCGCTTCCTCACGTGCAATGCGGTCTGTACGGACACGTTCGATAGCCTCATATTCTTTTTGTACACGTCTTGCTTCCTCCCACTCGGGCGTTCCTTCAATTGGAGGGAGTGACGATTGTTCGAGCAACGGAGAAGTCGAGCGCTCTTCCAGTGCAGTGAAGTTGCTTTCCTCGTCCTCCAGTGGAACCAGATCATCTGCAGCTACTGTATCTGCATTGAGAAAATAGCTGCAATGCTCAGTCGATGTTTGAGGTGTAAAATCTCTCAATACAGCCTTGGCTGTGCGGACGCTGAGTGAACGTTTGCGTGGGAAAAACGGGGGCTCACCGTCCACAGTGGGAGGACTCTCGTTGCTGTCAGTGTGTGCTTGAGGTATTTGGAAGTTATCAAACCACTTCCGTAATTCGGTTATCAATTCGGATTCCGTGGTGCTGAGTCCTGCATCCGCATCGAGGTTCGTCGGTCGTGCTGTAGCTGAGCCAGCTCGTACCTCCGGCGGAGAATCCACTGTCCCTTGGGGTGTAAAGAGTGTACCGACAAGATTCAAGTGCGTGACATCTGCGATCGTGTTGAAGTCAATTGCGGAGTCCTGTCTTGGTCGTCTGAGTTGTGGGGAATCCCAATCGTTCAGGTTGACATCAGACTTGCGAGGGCCATCGTATCGATACAGATCATCGTCCGATGTTTCTCCAGTCGTCATATTTCTCAACCTTCGTGTGAGGCTCGGTGGCCAGATGTCTGTGGAGTGACCGAGTGCACGCGTCTGTATTGCAGTAAGGATGGATAGTGAGTGTCTACGTTGTTAGCGAGTCTGATATACACGAATTGTCTGGCATACTTTTTTTTAGCAATACAAATAAGTAGTTAATTTATCCTGGCGAGTGTTTTAATGGTGAATGGTGCACTAGTGGTACAACAATACAATTGGAGCTGCGATTTGGGACCACCTTTCGCGCTTGCCACTGCAGGCATTTACCAGGATGGAGGCAAGTTTAGGAAGCGGGAAGTCGTGGAAAGAAGGATGGGGAAGCTGCTACGTAAGTCTTTTATTGATGTCTCTTGCGCCGACTCCACGTGCATCAGTTGCTTACCGAGTTGAAGCGGGATACTGTATTTAAAATAACCACATCGTCAATGTTTGCTAATCCACATATTGAATTTGTCTCACTCTTTAGCTCTATAAGCCTCCGCTTAAAACTATTCCGAAATGAGTTGTTCCTTTCACATCGTAGCTCCCGCAGCCGTATCCCCATCGACATCCAGAATTGCACCCTCTTCAAGGCTTTTGGGCTTCACCAGCTTGATGTTGACATCTGGATCCTGGCTATAGACCCTCAAGCCCAAGACACAGACGGCGTTCCACGATTTTTGCTTGTTGTCAACAGGAGAACGAGCTCGCGGACTAGACTCACGAGGTGGTTCTCCGTAGAAGCTGCGTGGATGGCGTTGGGACATATAGGGTGATGGGCGTCTTCCACGATGCGCTGATCTTGACGAGGCACGGCTGTGTAACCTGGAGTCTTCACCACGCGCGTGTCTTGCATCGTTGTCGCTAAGCAAATTTGCATCGTCGACGTTGAGCTCTGCTGTCTTGGCGATAAGCTCGGCTTCCTCTGCTCCTGATGTTGCGTCCTTACTCTCAGGCGCAGCGGTCGTAGCGGGCTCTTCGCCCTTGCTTTGGTCAGTATCCGTGGGTACGTTCACCTGATTCTCGGACTCGGCAGCCTTGGAATTTTCATTCTGCTTGTCGTTCTTGTCGGCATTGTTTTTGAGCTCAAGCCTCTTCTTTTCTCTCTTCCAAGCTTCGTATTCCTCTTTCTCCTCTTTCTTCCAAGCTTCAAAGTCTGCCTTCTCTTTCTCGGCTTCTTCTGCCTGCTTCTTCTTCTTCTCTGCTGCTGCCTTATTCTTTTGCTCTTTTTGCTTTTGTTCCTCCTCTGTGAGCTCAACAAGGCCTTTGGCGTTTGCGATGTCGTAGTTTAGACCAATCTGCCTTAGTTTCTGCGGATTTCGCTCGGCAACCTTTACCACAACTTCATGCACGTCAGGGGTGTCAGGGTTGCGCTTTGCCTCAATCTTTGGCAGGACTTCGTAAATGCCAGGCTCAAGATCAACTTCAGCAGAGATGCTGCGATTACCGAACCAAGCGCCACGGGCGCGCACAATGTAGTCCCCAGCATCTGCGTCTTTCTCTTGGAGTATAAAGTGCAGATCGTAGGTGTACTTGCCCAAAAGGCCACGGAAATATCTCCCGTCGAGCTAATGGGGTGAGCATGATATCTTCGATAGTCTGAATACCTTCTTACCTGGCACAGCTGGAACACGGTCGGCCCCGCTTTCTTGATCTCCACAGTAAACTTTGTGTTTAGATACCCTGTGACCCACGCTACCGACACACTAGTCCATTGCTGGACAACAGTCCAGTTCTGATCGAATAGTCGCGTGCGATCTAGCAGATCAAATCGCTTGAGCAAATCCTCGTATGACATCCAGAATAAACCGTCGTCACCAAATTTGTGCTCAAGCTTCTCCATCCAATACGAATTCCACTCACTTGATCCGTCTGACCAAGGTCCGGTCCACTCACCCATTGCTGCATTAGCTCGTTTGCCCCAAGGATTTCTAAAAAAAAAAAAAACATCAGCACATGGCCCTAAACGAAGGTGAGTGATCACAAACCTAATGAGGACAAGTCTGTGCTTCGTCTTCTTATCTTCGCTCTCTACTTCGACAGCCTTGATGACCGAATAAGCATGGCTTAATGCCAATCCACGCCTAGCATCGGAATCGTCGCCGTACGAACCAGGCGAGGATGCAGAAAAGAGGAACCCCTTGTTGACACCTGTGAGCTCATTCCACAGGTGCTCTTTGCTAAGAACACGGTCTGTCAAGATTTTGCTTGTCACACCGCCTGTGAGGTCTTCCACAGCTTCGCCAGAAATACCCCCACTGATGGCTTCATAATCGCCATGCACCTTGGCATAGGCCTTCTCGAGAAGCGGCAGCCACGTTTCGTTCTCGTGAGCGCAAGAAGCGAAGTAAAGCGCTTCCGATCCGGTCTGGTAGTTCTTCTTGTATCTCGTCTCTTTGATACCAGTAGGGTCGTAGGTGTCTCCGCGAGCATCGAAGTCTCTTTTGGAAAGAAACAAATTGTCGTCTACTACGGTCCAGATCCATTCGCCATCTCTATAGAATACAAAACCGTACACACCGCACTCTTCATCTCTTTCGACGCAAACTTTCTCTATTAATTCTGGGTTACTACATATTGTTGCGACTGCTGCGATGAACCAGCAATCGCCATTGGCACCTTGCACGACGTCGCTGCTTGAGTAACCGTCAATCTCGAACTTGGGATCCTCAAAAATCCAATCAATACGGTGTATAGCCTGTGGACCGTTGGCTTGAAGAATAGGTTCGCTGTTCAAGAGCATTTTGGCAGTGTTGCTCAATGAGAACGGCACGACATCGGGTAGTATCTCAGTTTGAACGAGCGTACGTAGAGCATGACCCAGGTGCATTGAGCTGATTGTTGTTGCAGGTGATACCGGCTCCGGGTCTTCGTACCAGTCCATCAGCCCGTTAAGACAATTACTCGGTCGATCTTCAATATCGAAATCTGGATCTGTAAACTTTTCATTGGTTCGTCGGCATTCTCGTACGATGCGTTTAACTCGAGCTCGGCACTCATTAGCAGCAGCCTCGTAGGACTCGGCGGCATTCTTTCCTTTGGAAGCCCCTGATTTGGGCTGTGATGACAGCAGATTCTTATACAACGATGACGGGAAGATTTTAGTGACTTTCCCAGGCTTTTTGGTGATCAAGTTTTCCCAGAACTCGTTGATGATCTCTTGAGGAGCATTGCTGTTGTCATTGCTGTCGCTGGTTACAGAACTCATGTTAACTGCTATATAAAGGTTAACCCAGGCTTACGTTTGAACAAGCTCGTAGCTGCTTACATACGCGCCTTTCGCACTGTTCAAAAAGCCGCCAAAAGGAATCAAGGATCTGTTGAGGAGTCTAAGTAAGCGCAAAATGGTGGTTTGTACATAAGGCTGTCATTGAGCGCTCTGTCAATTATATCTCTGTGGGTAAAATTGGGGGCCAAAAGCCTTGTCATGTGAGATTGGCTGTCTGCACAATGTATGATTGAGAGAGCTACCTATTTGGCGGCCTGCGTACTACCAGAGTTTATCGAGGCGTCAGAAGATTAGCAAACAGCATGGCTGCCTGGCAATATTCATGCATGAATGGAGATGCAGATGACTGCGCATAAGACCTAGGTGAGCATGCATTGGTTAAGAACTTTGGGTCACATGCGCATTGCTTTCGAGGTCAGTACGAGGCGTTCGAACTATACACGATTGTCGAAGTGATTGAACTGATGAGCAGAGGCTTTCGGGCGCGTTGGATAAGGTTTATCAGCCCGTGCACTTGCTGCGGAGTGGGCGGAAGGGGTCAGCTTTCGCACGACCCCCACATCGACAAAATGTCTGCGAATGCTGACGAGACCCGACATGAGGTCCCCCTCCCTTTCCGTTCCAACACAGATCGGCTAAATTGAACTTGGTTGTGCAAGTTCCGGACTGCAAGTCTTCTTCGGCTCCTCAGTTTGCTGGAAGAGAGATCACGATCTTCTCAGCTGAATCGTCCGTGACATCAGTCAGATACAAATTCACTGTGTTTCGCTGACGGCAGATTCCGGTGACGGCTCGCATTTACTGCCAATCTTGTCTTTGAATTGCTGCTCGATGAAGCCCTGTGCATGAAGATGTCCGGAGGACCCTCAGTGTGGTGGATCGCCGGCTAGACATGCAATGCTGGCATTCATACCTGCTCCTGAGGAAAGCGATGTGCATTACGCCACAAGCAGACTGGAGAATGCTGAAGCAACAGCTGGTGCGTAAGCTCCTGTATCATTTGATCGCCTAGCGACAATTGGAGTCGGTGCACAAACCGATGCGGATATCGTTGCCGGCACCAGAAAGGGATTGTTGCTGTCAAGGATTCCCGCTAACGAACGGGACGAGTCATACACAGATGTTGAGCGACTCACATCACCATCTGATCTGATGGAGTCGAGTTCTTTCAAGCGCAAGATTCTGCTTTCGAGTAACTGGTCGCAGCCTCGACGTCCATGGTGTAACGCTAGAAAGGCTGAAGTGGTATTCGACAGGTCAGCTGCACACATGGGTCTGAATTGAAGTGAACTTCTCTCTATTCAGCTGCCAAGATGGGCGTCCTGGGATGCATGAAACGACCATCCCCACTACAGGCGTGAGATTTGTACAAGAGGCTACCGCTGATAACCAGGGGAGAGAGTATAAGAAGGGTACCAGATGCGGTTGATACGTGGGAGAAGGAGAACATTAGGTAAAGGTTCAGGCTGTACCTCCCTTGGTCTGACGGAAGACGGAGAAATAATGTTACAAGACGAAAACCCAGCCAGTGATGCTCAGACCTGAAAACCATGCGCCATAGTTAACAGAGAAAGCTCGCATGCCGTCGAGCTGCCGTAAGAAAGCCCATGCAAAAACTGAAACAATTCAACGCAGACTCCTTTGCTTTTGTGCAGTCGCAAATAACGCCTGGTAATAGAGGCCGGTCATTTCGAGATTGCCGCCCTTGGATCAGAGGGCCGCCAGATGTTGAACCGCCGAAACGCCGTGCTAAATCAATAGAGCCGACATAGAGATGTTGCCTTGCGAGGAAGGAGTAGAAAAAGGAATTCCGTTGAATGACGTGAAATGCAACATGAATCGCGGATGAGAATGCGAGCTGGGCATGATCGATCCAGGTAATCGGATCAGATCTTAGTTGGTCGATCCCCTGCACGCGCCTGCTGGTCTGCACCCGTCAGCAACACGAACTTGCATCTGTCTGAGGCTCTATCCATGAAATCTCGCCCGCGTCCAGCATTGTGTCTCCTGTAACTGCAGCCTTGCATTGGAGGCTCGGAGAAGTACGAAACCAATGAAGGAGATTTTGTTTTCGTGCTTACCTATGCTTTCGACGCACATGGCCTGCAAGTCTTCAATTTGCAGCTTGCGCACTCATAGATGAAAGAGTGAGGCCCTGAATGGCACATATTGCAGTTCCAGACGACGACGGTTGTGTCAGACTTGACAATCTTGAAGGAGTGTTGGCAGTTTGCTGGGGCGGCCATTGTGATGTGCTGAGGTCGAATTGAGCGAGTATGGCGAAGTTGATAGCGAGAGACAAAGCTACAATGACTTAGTGACAGCAAACAAGGTGACATCGAGATACATATGTACTCGAAAGATGCGGAGGATTTACCTGAGCGCTTTTGGTAGAAGGAGCGTTTGAGACGGGAGTGGAATGCGCTGAAGGCCGAGGGCGTTCAAGGGTCCTCTGAGTCGTGGCTGTGGAAAAGCAAGCAAATGCTGCAGAAGGAACAGAACTAGACTGCGAATTGTGCTGATGTAGAGAACACTGCCTGTTGCTAAGCTGAAGACGCTAACTGCGCGGATCTGGGTCCGTCTTATACTGATCCCAAGATTCTCGCAAACCATGTTTAACTAAGTTCAAGCTTGCCAGATCTGATACCATGTCCACCAGTTTGCGGTAGTGTACAACAAGAAGAAGCGTGCAGCCGTTTTGCGGTCTTGCTGCCCTGGACCGCGAAGCTCGAAAGCGGATGGCTGCCAGACAGATAGAGCAATAGATACACGAGTGGTCACACAACGAGGCCGAATGAGAGGTGCCTCTGCTACCCCTTCAATATGAGGCTCTCGAAGGGAACGGCGTGGTGGAGCTGGTCAAACGCGGGCTGGCTTTTCCGCAGCCGCGGCTATGGTAGCATTTCTAGGTAGCGAACCCCTGTTGCAGGACGCATCACGATGTGAATATTCCGAGATGATTCTAGGAGTAGCGTTGCCGAATCTTTGTATCACACAAACTGTACTGCATGCGTCTTGTCGCGAATGATGGCACTTCCTGTGACTTCCCAGAAACAGAGACAGGCTCTTTCTCTTGCTGAATCTGGCTTCGCGCTTGCCAGAAGAGGCTACGGCCAATTAGGCTTAGCACAAACTGGGGTCGGCAATTTTAAGTTTACAACAGCTGCTTTTTCTGTCGCGCTTTCTCATCACGTTTCCAGCCGCGAATCCTTCACACTGTCTCTTCTCCGTGTGCCTCAGCACTTTTGCAGCAAAAAGAAAACAACAACGCGTCAATTGCACCATAGAATAACCTGGGACGAACGATGTGGAGTTGGTCAGGTACTCTGCGGTAGAGGCGGTCAATGGACTCGTACACAATGTTACCGAAAACGTCGTCGTGCATACGCCTCTAACCACCATCCCTTCTCCACCATTCTGCCTGTCTTCTTTGCTTCTTCCTGAACCCTTCCCAGGTCAGGATCTTGGTTGGTCGCTGGACAGGTCTCCTTTTGAAGCTGCTGATTCGTTTAACGCAACGGCGTGGCTTGATACCGTTTCCGTTGTGGGACTCCTACACTCACAGTTCCACAAACGTGTACGACGCAGATCCTTGTTGCGCCGTCCATTTTGCCTCCTTGAGTATTTCAGTTCCTGTCGCCTACAGCTCTTTCTGGAACACGCGCAGCTACTTACTGCAGACGGGAGAATTTGTTTCCGCCTCCTGCACGATAGCTCCCCCCTACCTGGTTCAGCTCCTCGGCGAACGGTGTCACGCAGCCTCATCTCCTGAAACGCCTTTGGCGTCCTACAGCAGCGCCGAGGATCTTCCCTGAGCCATTCAAAGGGCATGCTCATAGCCTCCGCGTGCCCTTCCAGAACGCATGCTGCTACCAAACAGGTAAGCCTTCCTTGACCAGTGCTCAGAAGGCTGGCGGGAGATCCACTGTCTGTTCCTTTGGCGGTACTTGCTTCTGGATTGATACTCTGATCCAACGGCCCACTCTGCAACCCTGCCCACAGAGCGAGGAACAGACGGACAAACGAGCAGAATTACGACTAGTGAATTGTGAGCCAACAAGAGCGGGATTCACACCCTTGACAGGCTAATTCAGATGTCCTGAAGGGGTCATAGGAGAAGCTCGGGTTGTTGGGTGTTCACAGATCGCGGTTGCTGTACAAGAGCCGTAATCGCAGTAGCCCGTCGATATACGCACCTGCTCAGCTACTCCTTAGGCATATGCCTTCAACTATAGTATTTCTCTGGTGTGTTGAAATAAGCCATTTGCTAATCAGTTTCCTATTAAGGGGCGTCATTTACACACCGCGGATCTTGAACCTGCAACAAGGCTTTAGATCGTTTTTTTGTTCACGAAAAGATCTAGTCTTGAAGAGAATAAGACTGGCATCCCAAATTTACCACTACACCCTCTCCCAAGTGCTGGTTCCTGTCCTGAATGGAAGGCTACAGCGAATAACCGGAGTAATTCCTTCTTGAAAGTCTGCCCACAGATCCTCGCTTGAGATTCCTTTGTTACACGGGATCGCTGTGGACCTGGCGCTCGGTCCCACCACTGCAAGATCGGTGTCACCTTCGAACCCGCTGTGTGATCTCGGCGCCTGTGGCGCTACCCCAGATGGTTGATGTGCGTCATCCCCTGGACGTCGGCCATTTAGTCTCAATTTTGTATGAAATGCCAAGCCCTTGCTTGTCTTTTTCCCACGCGACGCATCAAGGTCTGTGCTGCTCCAAGAAGATTCCTCAGAAAACCGTAGTCGCTACTATGGGAAGGTGGTTGGGATAAACCTGAGCCGCCATCGACCTGCTACCTGGTCTGCGGGTCCAAGGTCGTGGCAGTCAGACACTGCTGCAACACCTCTTATCCTGTGGACCATGCGATCTCTGGAGTGCATGTGTTATACGGTCGACGCGACAGACTCTGTCCCAACAACACAGTGGTTCATCATAATTACGTTGTCCTGCACACCCTCCATCATGTGAATCACACCACTGAGGTTCCAGAAGAATTCATGACTCAGCCCATGATCCATTAGAACCAAGGAGGACGACTGTCGGACAGTAAATTGTCAATAATGGGCTGCCTGTGGTAAGGATCGTAAACGTTAGTAAGGTCTGCGCATTCATCGAGACACAACATCCGCTCCGCAACCTATGTGGTCGTGATTGCCTCGAACCGGGTAGCCGGAATGATATGGACCAGGACGCAGTCTAGTTATTGGTCAGCTTTTCTATCCAAAGTCACTGTTGTACGTGCCGTTTTCTGTCACTTCCCGTATGGCAGCCCGGGCTCTGCGTCACAGCTGAGTGCTTTGCAAGGATAAGACTCTCGGACAAAGCCGCAGTACCGCGGGAAGGCGTCAATGTGTATGCTATACCTTTCAAATTGGGATGTCTTTCCGCTAGCCTTACCTCACGAGTGCAGCCTTACGAACGTCTGTTATCCGCCATGGTCGATCTTTGGAATAGAGCGGTCCGCGGTCTCGCATTGTCTGCCTTTTTCAGCCCCACGTCATTTATGGTCAAGTGGTCGTCAAGTGGTCGTCAATGGTGGTACATGGGCGATAAAGACTGTGTCAGACGACGCGGTAACTCCATTTTGGCGCACCACGAGACCCTTCAGTTATCCATCTCTATTATACCTGGTGCATCGTACATATGGTCATCACAGTATGTACCTGGACGGCGCCACACAGCCTCACCGCTTAGTCTTGGTCAATGTTTTTAAACTGATAGAGATGGACGTACTCGTTACTCGGGTTCTGTCTGCTCATGCTTGCAGGGTTTCAAGTTGTGCAGAAGACAGCCCAGGCCCAGGATCAGGTACCTGTTTCTACTGTCTCTTTATCTTTTGGCATCACGACATCGGCTGGGTGGTCGAGAATGAAGGGTTTAAAGGTCGTCTCGACTGTGGATCTATGTTACAATCTGCGATGGTACCTTGCAGCTCGCGTGACTGGAGCTAAGGAACGAAGATGGACAGTCATGACGTCGGTGAGTACTCAGGACGCTGCGATTCAACGTGCAAGGTCGACCCAGGCAGTAACCATTGAAGCAGCCAATCGGTAGTCCTCCTGTTCAGACAAGGACGTTACTTCAATAACATCAGATAGGAAGCCGACTATGACACCGGGCAGGCGGTGAGCGTGTGTAACAGTCGCTGTGGCTGGATGTCCGGCTGCCATAGTCCATTTTACAACTGCCCACTAAGACGGTAGCCGCAAGTACCGTGACGATCACACCTACTGTAACCGGGATATTAATGTTCCTGGAGTAAATCTTTTCTTGGAATGGGCCTTACCAACCGCATCGCAGCCGCTCGCCTTCCTGGGATCACATATTGAGACCTTGACAAATGAAGCGACGCTGTCTGAGACTACTTATCCCAATACCAAGCACGCCAAGGTATGCTTTGTCATTTCAAGTCCTCTCGTTCCTCACAACATCACGACAAATGAATACATACAGAAGGCCACAATACGGAAATCCTCTCGGATAAGCCCTTTCGGTATCTGGAGTGTTGATCTCATGCATGTTCCTACAAGGCTTCACCTCCTTCCGCTCTCCTGCCTTCTTCAGATGCTCGAATCCTGACAAAAGGGAGGCATTGTGATGATGTTGAGGGTGTAGCACTTGAGCATGTTGTGGATTGCGGGGACGTTGGGGCACTTCACACGCACGAAGGCGCAGCGTGCTTTCGTGCGTAGTCATGACTGGCTGGGCATCTGTATGTTTTGGTCGCGTGCCAGCGCAACAGTGCTTGTAGAACGCTTGATTGACCCCAACATCTGCATAAGAACAACATAAGTACAGCAACGCTAACATCTTACACTTTTACATGTTTATCGACATTCTCAAGCATCAGTAGTTTAGTCAAATCGACTGATCCACCTTGCCCTGCATCGATCGCGGTATTTCTTGACTCGTTTGGCTGATCTTTCCATTTTGGGTCGCGCCTGCCTTGCCAAGCCTCCAAGCGCCGACACGCCGAGTTTGTTGCTACGATGACGGGAAATTTTACACGGTCTCAAAGGTCACCGCTGCGATTCGACCACTATAACGACGTTATTCTACTCGGTCCTCCCACTATGCGCGGCGCCATCGTCTTTGGCGGGTCATCGCACCCAAAGCTGGTCGACGGTGTGTGCGATCGGCTGGGCATGAAGCCTGGCTCTGCAACACTGGGCAAGTTCAAGAATGGAGAGACGTCTGTCACGATCCGTATGGCTTACTGATCTGCTGCGTCTCTCGCGTTCTAATCGTTGGCAGACACTTCGATTCGGAACAAAGATGTCTTTATCATCCAGAGTGGCAGCGAGAAGTGGGTTCACAGGTCTCTCTCAACCTTTGCACATGCTAATTGCAAACAGAATCAATGATTCGGTTATGGAGCTGCTCATTATGATCTCTGCGTGTAAAGGCGGCTCTGCGAAGTCAGTGACAGGTACTGAGGTTCTTATCAGTTGTTCAGCCAGCCACTGACAGTACAAAGCGGTTATGCCGTACTTCCCTTACTCGCGCCAGTCAAAGAAGAAACAGCACCGCGGGGCTATTACTGCTCGCATGGTTGCAAATCTTCTTCACATCGCTGGTGTCAACCATGTAATCACTATAGATCTCCATGCTTCTCAGATGCAGGGGTTTTTCAAGTGTCCTGTCGATAACCTCGTTGCCGAACCTCTCCTCGCTCGCTGGGTCCGTATGAACGTACCGAACTGGAGAGAAGCTGTAGTAGTCAGCAAGAACCCCGGTGGAACGAAGCGAGTAACGTCACTAGCAGATGCTATGAAGCTTAGTTTTGGCATCGTCACAACAGACAGGCGAAGGGCAGGTGGAGGTAGACCATGGAATGAGAGTGCCATGTTCGAGCAGCTGAGGCTTGATGGCCCGGCAGACTCACGCGGATTGGTAGAGACTGCACTCGACGCAGATGCGGAGCTTATGCCAATTAGCAAAATCTCTTTCGATCCCAAGTCGGACGTTGGCAAACCGAAAGCCAAGACAGCCCGCATTCCATCGAATCCGTTGTCACGACGAGCCAATGGGGTTACTGGCGAGCACCCTCTCTCAAAGTCTATGCGAGCGAGTTCAATAGTTGAACCGGAGGTTTCTCTAGAGCCTGTACGAACCGAGGCTTCGATCCAGTCCGAAGATGCGGACAGCGAACAGAGCCTGGATCAGAGCGGCATAGAGGAAGAAGAGTACACTGATGAGGTATGTCTGTTAACGAGTTTGATCAAGATGTCAAGCTAAAATGTGCAGCGTGCGCGAAACGTCATTCATGGACGCCTAGTTCAAGGTCACATCGTCGACGAGACACATCCCTCGCCATCCATGTCCGCAACATCGCATACTACCTCCTGGCGCAACCGTCCTCCTTCTGAATGTGAGAATGAAGACGTTCCTCCACACATGATGAACTCATTCATGTCAACTACTTCCTCTAGAAGGGATAACCAAGATAATGAACATGCTCATGCTCTCGGTGGGACTTACGATGCAGCTGCATCCTCAGAAGATGAAGAGGAAGACCTCCAGAACCCCGAAATAGAAACTATGGTTACACTGGTTGGCAACGTCAAGGACCGGCCAGTCTTCATTGTCGATGACATGATGGACAAATCAGCATCCTGGATTGCTGCGGCCGAAACTGTTGTCAAGCGTGGTGGTGCCACAAAAGTGTATTGCATGGCTACTCATGGTCTGTTTGGCGGTGACTGCCTTGAGGAGATGAGTAACTGCGAGTGCATCGAGAAGATCATCATCACGAACGCGTTTCCAATTCCCGAGCACAAGAGAGAACAGGCCGGCGACAAGCTTGTTATTTTGAACGTTGACAACCTCCTCGCAGAGTCCATTCGACGGAATCATCATGGAGAGAGCATGTCGCAACTTTTCATGCATTACGATTAGGCGCTGGCGAGCAAACCAAGGTAACAACGAGACAACTAAAAGTATGGCGAATCGGCACTTCTGGGTGAAAACTTACGTTATGCTATGGCGTTGGGTGAGGGGCGCGTAACGGTTGACGATCTGAAAGGTAGGAGTATAGTCGAACGTAAGTGTAAATTAAGGACATATCAGCACATGAGATACAATGATACCAAAGACGTCCTTTCCTCAATGTTCGCTCTATCTTAATTCATTTGCTTCCTGGCTCGGTCCTTGTCAATACACTCTCGGTACCCTTTGGTCCTTCGTCGCCTTATTTCCTTGGTGCTATTGTAGCTTAGACTCCCGAGAGCAAGATTCATGTTGCGAAGTTGTCAAGATTACTCAGGATTTCACAGTGGTCAGGGCCGAGCAAAATTCCAGATTTCTGTGTCTAGCGCTGCACAGCTAACCAACCTCTTTCTTTTTGAAGCTGCCGCTATGGGAAGGTCTTAGCCACAGTCAACATTCGCTCTTATATAATCTCTTACTGTGCTAGAAGAACTGGCCTGTGTCATGATTTGCTCTAAACTCGGCCAGCTTCTCTCCAGTCACTTAATCACAACACGTCGCCCAGCCTTTGACGCTTTATAGGCATATCATATGTTCATTATCGATCGTTAAGATCTTGCTACACAGTCTTCCACCCGTCATTTTTATGTTAGTATTTTTAGGAACTAGTGAGCTGCTGCTGCTGCTGTTGAGTATGGCAGCGCTCGCTTTACACTGCAAGGCCAACTGCAAAGTCAACCCTTACCGCATGTAAGCGATGTGGAAAACGTTCGTGCAATAACAAAACACATTTTTCCATTTCTTTATCCTATATAATCTGATTATTATATACAGGTCTATTAGAAGGCTCTTTTAACATAAATTACACCACCAACACGTGACCATTGAGGCGCTGTTACCCAAAGTTGCCTGTGGTTAGTAACATCAACAACCATAAACTGCAAATCATTTAAATCAACAGGGATCTGCGTCGGATCAAATATTTATAGTAGGCTGAATTGATGGTGGGAACTCACAAGTGCATTTGAATGCTTCACATGAAAGGTGACTATGAGTCTCATGCTCAACTCAATAGTGCTGCTATCAACCTAAAATGAGAGCAATATCAAATCAACGAGAATCAATTCTTAGGTTATATTGTTAGTCCTGTAGAGTTGCTTACTCAACAGCAGCCTTTGCAACCTTGATGATCAGGCATTTCGGGCAGAAAGAAAACGCATAAGGCAACAGTAGCAGCAGTTCTCACAATCCATCCTATGTATACGGAGTCGCAAACACAACTGTTGTTGTTGAGGGTAACTACCGTTCGACGCATCATATTCACAAAAGCTATCCGGGTTCAGGAAACTCATATATCCAGATTTAGAGCTCCATCGGCCACCGCATCCATCCTATGAGAGAAAACATACAACTATTTTAACTTTTGCTCCGGGGGGGGGGGGGGGGGCACCGACGGCGTAATCCAGTATACCATTGATTAGTATTTTTAGGGTTCAAAAGAAACACTAGCCACATAAAAC